>NGKJ01000086.1:85047-132172 GCA_002162495.1 Myriosclerotinia curreyana | reverse complement strand
CCCAACATTATATATTACATCCTCCTTCCTCTTCCCATCCTCATCCCTACCGCTCAAACCAAAAGTCCCCTATCCATTCGTCATACATCATCCATCATCCAAATAAATAAAATACGCCACCTCTCCAACGCACCCACCCAAAAATATCTAAGCCATTGGTAAAGCCAACTTACTACTCGCCTTCCTCGTCAAAACCTTCGTGATAGCATGTCTAATAATGACACCCGCCTTCTCAATCTCCTTCTTCGAAAGTCCAGTTGTGATACATATTTTAAGCGCTGGTTGTAATTTCCACTCTTCGTCTTTGCCATTACTACCAGAGTAAGTTGGCATACTCTTGAGTCTAGTGATGAGGACTCCGTTTGCGAGAGACTGATGATGGAGTTAATTTGATGGACCAAAAAAGTTAAGAGCGAATAGAACTTACCTCATCAACGCACTCTTGCATGATGCGTTCCTGTTCCTCGAGACTTAAACGTCTGGAATTGACGATATCTGGCTTGAGAACGAGTAGCATGACAGGATTTTCAATGGCGCTAGTACAATGAACCCAATCACTTCTAGGATCGAGTTGAGCCCTCATCGCCTTTATATTCTCTCTGCACTGTATCAAAACCTCTGGGTTGGTTTGTAGCATATTGAGCGTTTCACTGGCGGTGGTAGCCAACATAGCTGGTAGAGCCGCAGAGAAAGTATAGGAAGCAGCCGTGATACGTTGATGTTCTACCACATCATTTGAACCTGCGCAAAATCCACCTCCGGAACAGAGAGGTCCGGCTAATGATCCAATCAACATATCAATTTGTGAAGCATCCACATTCTGTGCTTCGGTGAGACCACGACCAGTTCTACCTAGAACTCCAAAGGACCAAGTTTCGTCGAGCATCAGGCGGAATTTATAGCGACGTTTGAGCTCAATCTAATAATTTATTAGCTATATCCATTGGAATTAGGCTATAATCATGAATACTCACCAGCTTAGGCAAATCCACGCAATCGCCAACTGTTTCTGATAATCCCTCTGTAACAATGAATCTTCTAGTCAATGGTCTCTTGGCTTGTTCCTTGACCACCTTCTGTAGAACCCTCTCCAAATCTTCCATATTATTATGTTCAAAATACTTAACCGTACTTCTAGAAATCTGCAGACCCTTCATGATGGAATAATTGCTTGCTCGATCCGCCACAATAATATCACCTCTTTTGCAAAACGCCGGAATCACACTGGAAATGGTAGAAAATGCATGCGCGTACACAATGCATCCTTCGGTTCCCAAACATGATGCAATATCCGCTTCAGTTTTCATGTGTACATCTTGAGTGCCGTAGAATTGAGGGGGTCCGCAAGGTCCTACACCATATGTTCGAAGGGTTTGAATGGCCTTTTCCTTGACTTGCTCGTTTCCAACGAAATTGTAGAAGTTGTATGATGCGAGATTCATTACTGTTCGGCCGTTTGAGAGTTTGGATTTTGGTCCTGTAGGTCTGCTTTTTATTAGCACACTGCGAAACAGAAAATAGAGGGACAAGAAGTCGTGCTCACCCAACAATAATAGGAGTCTTCTCGCTGTCTGCCTCCTCGAAAGGAGTCATCTTTGCCACCAAAGGTTCTGGCTGCCATTCATCCACCAAGTCATCAATTTCCTAGCAGTCCATTATATCAGTCTCCAAGATTCCAAGCCGCAGACCAATCTCCGGATGAGAAACCACTCACCTCCTCAGTTAATTGAACAAAATTATTATTGTGCGTCACATAACTCGGAGCCAACAGGTATCTAATGAAGAAAATAACCAGAATCAATTCAATCACAGATCTGACTGGATCATCCTGATAACTTGATTGAATATAACGGATGAGCATGGCCGAGCCAGGTACTTTTTGGAAGGTCGATGTGATCTCGTTCATGGACGAGACCATGTACGATTGAATATCCTGAAGATCCATATTGACGAACTCGAGGGTAGAGGGCAATCGAAGTGTGCGGTACGAGAAGTGAAGAAAGTAAATATTGTAGTAGGAACGATTGGTAAAGGAGACACCCGCTTGTCACGAATTGGCGTCGGCTTCGCGTAATCAAATGTCCGACCGAGTGATGAAGTGGCAGGCTTCAGTTACATAGATAATAAAAAATGCTATTACCTTTCGGAACTGTATCTATCGATTCGGAATGAGAAATAAGTATTCTACTATAGTTATAAATTATATAAGAGGCATAGGAAAGTTAATGTAAAGTTAGTGAAATTCATACCATTTTCTAGAAGGAAAAGGAGGCAGTCGATCCACATTCGTTTCACTCGTTTTATTTACATAGAATAGTTTATAGTAGGTAGTATTACATGATCAAGTCAAAATTTAAGTCACAATAACTAACCAATCATTATAATAAATTGGATAACCAAAAAAATTACTCATATTCATTGTAAAGAGTCTGTATTATCTTTGCGCTGTAGGACATATTACAGCCGTAATTTAAGACGCTAGGTGTTTCAAGCCTGAGCATCCAGTATTGCATTCGGGTCATGATGGAACAGCAAATGAAGGAAAAGAAACAGAAAACAAATATCTAAAGCCGTTTACCATGCAAACACCCAAACTCAAAGTTGAAAAACACCCCGTAAAGTGACGATGGCCACGCATCCATTCCAAATATCATTTTAATGTACTGCATACCATCCCATTCTATATTACAGCCCCAGAAGCCATCTATACAGTGGCGAAATTTAGAACAATCGTATCTTACCACCAGTAGCAGTAGCGCTGGAAGTAGCACTAACACCGCTGCAAGTCTTGCAACCAGTACCGGTCTGGTTGTAGCCTCTTGTGTCATTGTTGTTCTGGCCGGTAGGCTGATAGAGGTTCATTGGAATACTGCTAGTCAAGCTTTCGCTCAAAATCGATTTGCCGATAACAAGCGGACCGACCAATAACGCAAGGAAGACGATGAAGAGTACGAAATAGATGACAGCATATCTCCAGACACGTCTCTTACGTAATTTGGATTGCTTCAAGGAGTAAATTGGAGGGCGAATTTGTTGACTGGAGGAAAGTCAGCACATAATCTCAAACAAGGGTGGAGAGCATTAAACATACCTGGGACGAAGCCAGAAAAGCATCGTAGAATGAAGTTTATCAACCTGAGGGGTGGCGATGATAGGAAGCATGATGAAAAGAAGGAGATGACCGAGAACAAAGTCACCAGCAAACATTCCAAGCTCCGTAATCTTACAAAGAAATTCACGACCAGGTTGGGAAATCGAGTGCCAACCCATGGAATACCATTTACCAGTCCAGAAAGCAATGTTGGATGTGTCGGTCTTCATTTCTCTGGTCAGTGCTAAACTGATGATGAGCTTGTAGACAAATCTTTGAATGGCAGCGGAAGCAATCATTCCCAACAAAGCCTTAGAGAAGTCAAATCCTTCCAGGAAGAACATGACTTCAAAGAATACCAAGCACATAATAACGGCAATAGCATGTGCAATACCGGCTAGGACTGATCCGAATTTCTTGCAACACATGCCAAGCACGGGTCCCATACAACAAGCCATGCCAAAAAATCCAGCCAAGACACCAGCGTTGACGGCGATAGGAGCCAAAGCTACGAGGCCAACACGTATCAGGGCATTTGTGGCCTGGGTTTCGACACCTTTGTTGTTGCTTGCGATGACACCAGTTTGGGCGTTGATGAAGAGATATGGAATTAAGGTAAGAGCAACAACCATAAGTGGTCCAACAATTTCTCCGAAGAAAAGGTTAGAGAACGTGGCACGAGCAGTATCTCCCGACATCTTGGCCGAAGGGTCTCCAAGAACCTTGCGCTTGTAACCTGTGATTCTGGTACGAGAAAGACGACAGTAAGCAATCCAACTTGATGCATGAGAACGGGAATTTCCACGAGACAACCACCTGAGATAGTCTCTGTAATCGATAAAGAAATCGTTCCAGGCAAATTGATGAGGATTGTACAGGAATGGAGAGATGCACAAAGCAAGAAGAGTGACCCAGAAGTAGATCAACGCAGCCTGCCAGGCGGTGATGGTTGCGAATAACAACATCATGAGTAATCTAGCTCCCAAATAAATGGATGGACCAGCGAATCGAGAGAAGAGGATACCGAATGGGATACGAGCAGTAGCAAAACCACGACCGGTTCCGATATATCTGGCACCACCGAATGAAAGATCTTGTTGGACAGAGTTGGCATAAATTTGACAGACGAAAACCTCGAAGAAAGGTGACATGGAGGAAAATTGCTTTCCGAGACGATTGAACGCACGCCAGAAACCACGTTCTGTCAATTCCTGTACCGTCAAGGGCACGAAAGAGATGAAGAACACGATGAAAATAGAGATAATGCAACGATAGACCCAGTTAGTAACGGGAATGATGTTCGCACAACCAGTTGGGAAGAGTGGATCGGTAATGGGGACGTTGGTGTTGTATCTACACTGGATAACTTGGTTCTTGAGCGCTCCCAAATTGATCAGGCAGAGCATGAAAAGGTTGACAGACAACATAATGAACATGTTGTTCAAATGGAAACCAGGATGGGCGTAGTAGAAGGACAAGAAACGATCGATGGGCAGTTGAGTACCGAGGTAATAGTACTCTCGCGAGAGCATTTGTTCACCCATACCAGTTCCAATCTTTGTGGTGAAGTTAAGAATCGAGCCAAAACCGAGATCACGACCTTTACCGCATTGATAGTACTCGCAATGCTTGATGCGACCTCCACGGAGAAGTGCAGTCATACCAGCGTAAATATCCTCGTTGAGATGAAGACCCTTTTGAGCTTTGGAAACTCCACCTCTGGTG
Source organism: Myriosclerotinia curreyana (assembly GCA_002162495.1). NCBI lineage: Eukaryota > Fungi > Ascomycota > Leotiomycetes > Helotiales > Sclerotiniaceae > Myriosclerotinia > Myriosclerotinia curreyana. The sequence goes on along the minus strand of NGKJ01000086.1, from coordinate 127,356 downwards.
GTCATGAAGATACCGTTCAAGAAATCAGGATGTCCATAATGAAGCTTACCACCAATTGCAGCCAGAGTACGTGCAAAAAGTGTACCGAATGTTTGTTCCTTTCCAGCAGCGACGTCTCCCAAAATACCAATATTCTCAGAGAAAATATATTCACGGGCACCGAGAATAGCTACAGGGGCGACCTTAGGGAGGGAAACACCAGGAGTGTATGGAGAGACATTTTCAGTGGTCATTTCCTCGAACTCAGCCAAAACACTTCGAATCTTCAAGCATTCTTCCAAATAGTTGTCTTGGTTGGCATCAATAAGTTGAATGTACTCGCCGCGATAGAAAATAATGGCGTGGTTTTGGTTGTCGGATTTTCCATCACCAAGAATTGGGTTACCAGAAAGTTGAATACGGAACTTGGGTCTACGCATTCCATTTTCCATGATCTCCGAGTGACCATCAATGAGAGCAGAGTAAAGACGTGGTTCTTCACCTTCGGCGAGAGGAGCTTCTTCATCCAGGTAGGCAATTTGAAGATCAGGATAGGCACGGAGAAGGAACTCGGTGTTCTCCATCTCTTCCTTCTTAAATTTGGCATAACGTTGCATAGAGACACAGAGCTTGAACTTGCGACGGGCCATACGCTCAAGTTCGCGTTCCAGCTTGTCAGAATTGCCACCAAACATTTGAACAACTTCAGGGTTCTCGACACGGTAGAGAAGCTTGATAGCACGACTGTAATTCATGAAACCAGAGATTGTACGATAAAGAGTTTGCGCTCTCAAAGATGCCCAGATACGTGTGCGGAGAGTGTACTCAGGAGCGGCAGACTTGAATCCAATGCAGTAGAAAGGAAGATCATCAATCTTGCTCTTGGCAGTGTTCTTCTCATCCTTGTCGTAATCGCCATTGAACTGCGAGGTCTCATCTGCAAGAATCTTAGTATCCTTGACAAAGCAGTCCCACTCGTGAGGGTGCAATTGCTTCAAGTACTCAAGCATAGTAACACGGGAGTATGGCTCATCCTCACGGATGATTTCGCGCAGGGAGAACAAGATTTTCTCTCCGTAATGAGGAATCATAACGGTGAAAGTTGGCATGTTATCGACTGGAAGTGGTTCCGGAATAGGAGTTGACAAAGATTGGGCGAAGAATGAGATACGACGCTCGGCTTCACTCTGGGTTGGGAAGAACTCAGTCTTGAAAGAGTGATCTTCTTGAGAGACGAAGAAAGTTGGAGCTCGAAGAGTTCTCTTGCCTTCTTGTTCGGATGGAACTTGATGGTAGAGAAGCTTCTGGACGTGATCTATAGCAAGAAGATGCTCTCTGTACATAGAGATAACAATGGCGTTCCAGATTTGAGAGATGAGAACCTTTGGCTTGTACTTGATCTCCATATCGGTAGTCGCGAGAACCTTGGAGTAGATACGCTTTGGCAGACGCGAAAAGATGTTTCTCCATGGTGTCCAGATAGACACACCGAGGTAGAAGGATCTAGCAACGGAGTAGATAGTATTCATGATAATATACCACATGAAGGTATCCAAGAAGAACAGAGTAAGATCGGTGACGAACATGAGACCGAGGAGAATCTTTGGTTGCAATTTGCAGAGAATATCACCAAACATTTTGTCACCAGCGCAGACGGAGATCTCCATAGTGTCCAAGTATCTGATAGGATCACGGAAGGACAAAGTCAAGAAGACGTAGGATTCAGCCAGCTTAGCTCCAAAGACAGTGATCCAGAGACCGTAAGACATCCACATATCATTACCGGTCAAACGAGGATAACTGGCAGTGAATGTTTGACTGGCAACGTACCGTCTGGAGTTTCTGGTCAAGTAACTACCAAACAATCCTCCCATGGGCATGATAGAAAAGAAGAAGTAGGTGACCAAGGCGATGAAGAACTGGACAATGCCTAGAATCAAAGCAATCTTCGTGTGCTGTGTATTGGGAATGATAAATATGTAGACACTTGGAGCAACGTTCAGAATAAGAACACCGAGGAGGAAGAACAATTTTTTGGTCAAATGTTGCGCTCCTGCCCATCGACGAGGAACGTAGGACCATTCGCAAATCGTAGCTATAACCATGAGAAGACTGGCAACTGCACCGCCCAAGGCGACTGCAGACCATTGCGCAGAGCCAGGAGGTTGATTGTTCTCCTGTTGTTCGTAGTGCTTTAACAGTAGAGTAGGCGAGTTCTTGGCAGTGAAGAACCAGAAAGCACTGATATGAATAACCCAAATACGATTGAAGTTGACCAACATGTGGAACCAAGAACGTTTTTCCAGATACGTTTTGAAAAAGACCTTGTTCCAATTGACATCCTTAAGCTTGAGGTAACGTTCCGCGGGAGGGAGATCGACCAGGCGAGCCTTATCTTCCATGATGATTCTCTCAATACCTTCTGGATACCAAAACAGCTGATTGCAGTCATCGTATCCAATAATCTCGTTGTGGTCCCGTTCACGACGAACATACTTGCCGTCCTGAATCTCGTATCCTTGATCTCTGCAGTATTGGTACAGAGGTGTAATAACATGGTTAAGATATGTGAATTCCTCTACGGGCTCAACCAAGTTTTGGCAAGCAGGTGAGTTCAGGTAGTCGTCAGCACATTTGAAGATGAAACACAGAACTTCCGGCATGAATCGGACCTGGTTGGCTTCGCCCCAACAGAGGAGGTAGAGAGCCAATTGACGGACTCGGTCATGTTGTGACATTCGGTTCATCCGAGTCTTCCATCTGTATTCCGCAGCTTCAAGACTGTTGTCACCCTCCATCTGCTCAAGGGTCTGGGCTTCGTTTTGAGGATCTGCTGCTGCTGCCTTGGCAGCTTTGCGGGCTTTGCGAGTACGACGATCTGCTTTGCCAAGTTTCATGTTGGCGAATCCTACAGCATCATCCAAATCGAGATGAGCAGCAAAATACCATTTTCGGTAGTTTGCATTGTCACCACCGATGTAATCTGCGTGTAGGGACAAGAGAGCTTGATTTGGTGTCATCCGTGAAGCTCTCGAATCGAGCAGAGTCATCAAATGATCGTACACGTTTCTCATGCTGTCACGTTGGAAACCAAACTTAGCTGTTAGATCCAGGAAGATGTCCTCAATTTCCTCTTTCGACAGAGGGATTTGTGCATCGGAGGTCCAGGCTGGATATGGCTCCTTAGATCGTTGTCCGGGTGGAAGAACATTATTGTAATCCATTCCGTAGTTTGGCGTTGATGCTCCAGAAGATCTATTGCCACCATAAGAAACCTGAGAAGAAGGTGGCCTGTAACCATTACCACCCATTTGACTCTCATTATAGCTGTTGTATCGTTCATCACCGCGTCCATAGTAGTCCATATCGGTGGCTCGAGCCATATCTGATCTCATGGTAAAGTCGCTGAAGGTCTCAGAATCCTCTTCTGAATCCCCTCGACGCTTGGCTTGAGGAGCTTCGCCAGCTGCTGCACCACCTTGATCATAGTACTGATCGTTGTAATATTCATCTTGATATTGGCCTTGGTGATGATCTCCACCTTCGTAGTACCCTCCCTCTTGTTGATACGGATTGTTGGCATCAGCATTGTAGTAGCCTCTGTGATACGCAGTCAGCTTCCAATCTTTTAATAAATCTTCAAGACCACGTACGATTCATCATAGTATCCTTCACCACCTTGCTGTTGATGACCCGCATGGCCTTGCTCGTAGCCACCATTGTTATCGTAATATTGTTGACCTCCATGTTCATCATTGTAATAAGAATCGGTGTTGCCCGGTTGATGGCCGTAGCCTTCGTCATATTGACCCCCTTGCTGTGGGTGTCCCGACATGATTGCGTTTTGAATTATTTACTGCCAGGTGAAATGTTATTATTGAGCTCGAGAGGATTTTTGCGACATGGGCTGGCGCGTAAATAGGGTTACTTTACTCCGCCCACTGACCGCAGCTGATGTATGACAATTGAAGGTGAATGGAATTGAAAAAAAAAACTCACAAATTAAAGGCACATTGGAAGAGTGAATGATTCCGTTGAAGCCCTTGAATTGAAAAGGCGCTGGTTCAAAATGCACGAAATCCGGTCAAAAATGATGGTCGTGGTATAAAATTAAGAAAAGACGAAGGGATTCGGATTCGGATTCGTCTTGACTGAGATGATTTTCTCGGGAGGACAAATTGAATTGAATAATAAACGAGGTTAACAGGTTAACAGGTTAACAGGTTAACAAGAACTTGTCCTTTGCGAAAATAAAGTTTTCTCGAGAAAATAAAAAAAAGTCAATAGAGCTGTAAAGAGTGACTCTTTCAATTAAAATTGATATGTATGTAGGTATGTATGTATGTTGTTGATTTTTTGAGAGAAGGAAGCAAATGGTAATAAAATTCCCCTTATTATTTTTTTGCCCCTTTTAATCCTTTTGTTATTCGTTCGTTGCTGCTTTGGTGTGTGTGTTGTGTTGTTGATTTTTGTAGGGGCGGCTGGCTGGCTGGCTGGCTGGCTGGCTGGCTGGCTTGCTTGTTGTCCTTCCTACCAAAATCGAACGAACTAATTTGGATGACCGTCGCGTTAAACGGGGGAGAGAGAGATAGTATTTGAGAACGAACGTGAAGTTACAAGATCAAGATCAATATTCAAATATCAATATCAATATCAATATTCAAATATCCAGTTTACAAACAAAAGTAATAAACAAGAAATATAAAAAAGAAAACCAAAACTAAAGAAGAGAGAACCTCGCTTTCGGGAGATTCTATTTCAAAAGATGTCGGTTTAGTTTTTGGTCGTTGATCGATATATGTCTGTCTATACAGTCTGATCTTGTCCCAAGAATGAGAGATTAGGGAAAAGAGGAGAAGAAGGAGAAGAAGGAGAAGAGTGAAAAAGGGAGGAAGAAGGATCTTTGGAGATAAGTTAATAATATAACTCGGTTTAGGTTGGTAATAAATCAATCTGGAACTAAAAAAAATTGGGTGCGCAGTAGTTTTTGATTATTTCTCGGGATATGATATATGTGAAAAAGGTTTGTTTTCGTTAGTAGTAGTAGTAGTGAGGTATGAATTATTGAATGGATGTTGGATCTACACTGCCACTGCCACTGGTAGACTGACTGACTGACTGACTGACTGACTGACTGACTGTGCTGCGAAAGGTTGAAATCTAGCTTCGGGGAAGATGGAAAAATGGGATTATTGTTATTGTTATTTTTAGTATTATTCTATTATTAATATATTGTTATTATTATTTTTATTATAATTATTACTATTATTATTTTATTATTATTGTTATTATTATATTATATTTATTATATTATTTTTATTATATTATATTTATTATATTATTTTTATTATATTATTTTTATTATATTATTTTTATTATATTATATTTATTATATTATATTATTTTAATATTATTTTTACTTTCTTGTTTATATAATAAATACCTACTAATCCAATGATTCATATCATCCATCCATTTTAACTCAAATCTCAAGTCTACTCCGTACCTACCTACAGTAAAGCTTACGCGAGTCTATAAAATAAAACTGGAGGAATGAAGGAGGGCGAATAATACTACCTCATCAAGTTAAAGTTACATACAAATATATCTATTCTAAAATAAATACGGAGTTATAGATAGACATCCATTAAAAAGTTCCCAGTTCCCCTTCCCACTTCCCACTTAGCTAAAGGGAAGGGGAAAAAAAAGTCAATGGAACTTAGAAGCTTCGAAGGATTATTATTGGTTTAGTTTTGAGTTGGATTGTTGGATGAATGGATGAATGGATGGATGGATTGACTCGTTTAAGAGAAAAAAACCCCCAGAACCTAGAAAAATCAGGAGAGGACAATTGATTTCATTATTGGAAAGAAAGAGAAAAGTTCTAAAGTTCAGTACCTACCTACCTAGTTTGTTGAAGAAAAGTGTACCTACCTAGGTACAGTACCGGTACGTACCCCCGTTAACTTTTTCCTTCCCCCTTGCTGCTTTTAAAGTTTTCATCCTTTTACTTAAAGTTCCATACCCCTTTTCATTAAAATGCATTAAATTACCTACCTAGTGTACGGAGTATGCATTATCGAACTAGGGTGTTAGTTCAGGGGCACACAAAAACTCTCTTCTACAAGAGCCGATGGAAGAATACCGGTAATATTATTTCATAAAAGGAGACTTCGATATTATTTGTCCTTTTCATCCTTCAAGTAAAGTATATAAATATATAAATATATAAATATATAAATAAATAAATAAAAACAAGGCTTATACTTTTTTTCTTCTTTTATTCATCAGTATTATCAATATCTCATATAATGCTTCATATTCTTCCATTAATAAAATTCTCAATAATATATGATTGAGGCGGCGAGGCGGCGAGGTCATGGATTATCATAACACGGCATCTTTGCCCCATGTCCCTTTTAACCTTAACAAGAAGTTCTTATATGCATCATTCTAATTATACCTACTTTATAGACAAATATGGATTTCTTATAATGTTCAGAATAATATCCATCGGATTATCATACTCGATCAATACCCATCCAACATCAATATCAACATCAACATCAATATCAATATCAAAATGGAGAATATTGAGACTTCTTCAATAATATTATATATATATATGCATTATTTTTGAAATTTGAAGCCATCATTGACGAGACAATGGGTTAAGCGATCCCGGATGGATGTACATATGTTGATAAGGGGGATGAAAAAAAAAAGGGGGGGGGATAAAACAGCAACTGATCTAATCAACATTGGGGTGGTCCATATATATGTAGGTAAGTTGGGAGATGCGATGCATGCATGAATGAAAAGATACCTACCGTACCGACAAGGACCAGGATATCTAACCACTTTTATTTGGAAAGATCTGAAAGCTAAAAGTATATCCCTTGAAAATTGTATCATCTATTTAAAATGCTATTTTTGAGTGAGTGTTTGAGAAGAGAAATCACTGGTACGGTAAGAAAGCGGTACTTTTTTGAAACTGTACTCGGTCTGTTTAATTTTCCAACTTCCCTTCCAACAAGAAGCAGGAGGTACTTTGTTATACTAAGTAGGTAGAGAGAGAGGTTCAATAGATTTTGAAATTTTGAATTCGATGTCTTTTAAAGCAAAGCAAGAACTTGTTGAAGCGCTTCGAATGTTTCATTTCTTCTTCAAGCTGAACAAACTAATAAACCACTCGGGCACCATCATTGTCCATCCATCTAATGGCATCCATCCCATTGTCCATCCCTTTCCCGGTGGTAGATTCCCGTATTTCCGAAAGCTTCACTTCACATCACTTCATATCACTTCATATCAGTGCTAGTGAGAGTCACTACTGTAGATACTCACTACCTGGTTAAGAACGGGTTGGAAAAAAAATTTGATCGGGCTAGAAGTTTCTTTCATTATTCGTACCGGGTCCTAAAATAGATCAGGTCCATGCAATGCCCATGTTTCCATATTCCAAGTTTGTGGTGGCGATTTTGTTCGTGTAAAGGAGTATGAATAATGTAATGTAATGTAATGTAATGAATATCCGGATCATTGGATAATAATATTGTCCGAAAGGATTAATAATATGCTAATAATAATAATAATAATAATAATAATAATAATAATAATAATACCGGTAATAATAATGTACAATAATGGAAAGTCCGATGCTGTCATTGATAGGTATGGTAGAAAAGATATGATATGATATGAGAAACGTCTGCAGAGGACCTTCGGATTATTATTATTATATATAGGTAACCATTTCCCATTCCCTATCAAGATTCAATATACCTACCTACTCGTAGGTATTATTAGATCCCAAAGCAGTGCACCAAAACGGGTTTCAAGAAGATAATAAATAATAGCATCAACGGTAGAGCAGATCGAAGTATCGTGTCAGTCTACCAATAATATATAACGGTGGTGATATTACTACCGGTACGGGTACTGGCAATTGATTGATTGATTGATCGATTAACATAACATTCCCAGATGATATCGGATGGGTTTCGAAGGTGATGCAATAATCATCATGATACTAAAATGTTACATTCGTCTTGCTGCGTTACTACGATTGGAAGGGGGAGTTGATGTTGTTGCAGTATTGAATGGTATTTACGTGAATAATACGAGCTTTCTACTACTTTGGACGTGTTGATTTGTTGAAACGAGGAGATATTGTTGTGTAGGTGTGTTGAAGTAGGTTGTGTATACTCAGATCAGACTACCTTTGATATAGAATCAGGAATTAGGATGTAGGATAACTCAAAGGTTGAAGGATTGATGTGATGTACGGTAGGTACAAATAGGATTTGCCGAGGGGAAGTTACTGGTACTTACAGTATATACTTCTTTCTATCCTCAACTATCAACAAATCTTCAATGGAAAAAATATCAACACTCAAACAGATACAATTACATATTCTTCAATATAACATTTGATAACAATGTGTTTTTTGATAAGACGATTATGCATGATTGATTCCCCAATAACACAACCAGCTCTTCTCCTATACTTCTACAAGCCGCAAACTCGATCGATTATCACTCCTTAAAAAGTTGATCATGCAACTAGTTGGTTGGGGCTGTGCTTCAGATTGGGATCAACCAACATCCTAGACATAACCGCTGTGATGTTTTTAGGTTTGATGTTCAAGCGATTATTCTTGAAGAAGAAGAAGAAGAAGAAGAAGAATAATGGGATGGGTGATGTTGAGATCATTAGGGGGGAGATTTGGCTCTGGATGAAGGGAATTTAAAGGCAAAGTTGACTGCCATTGCTACTGGTAGAGTTGAGTAATGATGATGATAGTTGATTTATTCTTATTCACTCACTCACTCACTCACTCACTCACTCACTCATCCATCCATCCATCCATCCACCATAAAAAGAGTACGAAAATGGATTACGAATCTACGAAACCTTATGAAGAGCCAAGAGTCTTGGCTTAAAGATGTCCCAAATCCCCCCATCCACTAACTCTCATCTTTTGGATTTCATGTATGGTTTTTTCCTTTCCCGGCTGAGTAAGGTAGGTAGGACTTATTGGAATACTCTCAGGTAGACTAAAGAAGAGTAAATAGGTCACTTTTGCTATTAATAGTATATTTAACTAAAAAAAGCATTGAGATTGTTTTTTATGAATATTTAGTAAATATTTAAAATAGTAAAAGAATTAAAGTTAATATATATTTAAATATAACTATATAAGATTAATAAATTTAAAAATTAATAAATAATTATAAATAATTAAATAAAGATTAATTTAAATATTATTATAATAATTTAAAAACTATTTAATAAATTTAATATAAATTTATTTATTTATTATATTTTTTTCGAAAATTGAAATTAATAAAATAAAAATTTAAATTTTCAAATATTATAAATTAAAGTTTAAAAACTTTCATTTTCAATTAAATAAAACTTAAAATAAAATATATAAAATAAATATAATTCAATATCAAATTAACCTTCAATAAAGTATTCATACTTTTAACTTGGTTAAATTTCCTAAAAGAATATAGTACTTTCTTTTAGTACCATAATAACTCATCCCTACTCATCGATTCTCCCGTATCCCCTAAATTATTTCTCAAATTCAAATCTCTTTGCTACACTTAATGAGACGGACGGGTTTTAACATTCATTTACCATTTGCCATCTTCCATCTTCATCTATCAAAGCCCCATTTCAACCATTTAGAAATCAGACATTCGTTAAAACTTATTTCGTTTTGTCGTTATTTTTTGTTAAACAGTCACATCTGCCGTGCAGTCGCTGCTTGAGAGAAAAGAGATTACACACACGCTCGTTCTTTCCTTATCCTAAAACTCACTTGAGACGGAATTAAGATATTCGAATTCGGACTTGCTGCTTGGTTTTGCCCTTGGCTAGCAATTGAATCGGACTGAACGATTAAAACTCATCTCATCAATCTATCAACTCCAAAATCAACAAAAATCATATCATAATATACATTGGTATTCCAAATAGCATCATGAAGACCTTTGGCTTTGCTTCAGCAGCTGCTGCAGCATTGACCGGCGCCCTCTTTGCGTCGTCTGCTGCTGCTGCTGATCTCCCTTCTATTGTCATCAAGGTACGCCATGCATCTCTCAACTCGACGTGGTTCGAAAAGACTTCAAATACTTATACATTTATCAGGGTTCCCATTTCTTCTACGAGAACGGTACCGAATTCTTCATACGTGGTGTCGCATATCAACAAGACGTTAACTCCAACTCGAGCGCCGACGTTACCTTCACCGATCCTCTCGCAGACGAAGCTGGCTGCCAGCGTGATATTCCTCTTCTTCAAGAACTTGGCACCAATGTCATTCGTGTTTACGCTATCAATGCTTCGGCAGACCACTCCGCTTGTATGAGCTTGCTCAACGATGCTGGAATCTATCTTATCCAAGATTTGTCTAACCCCTCATCATCTATCAACCGAAACGATCCAGAATGGACCACTGAGCTCTTTGCCGATTATGCCGCTGTTGTTGAGTACGTATATCTATTACTTGACCATTGATTCTATCTTGTCTTCAGGGGCTTTGTATGGATCTTGAAGGAAACGCTCCTTCATCCATTACTATAAATTCCGCGTGCTAACATATATATCTCCCAGTGCCATGGCTGGCTACTCTAACGTCCTCGGTTTCTTTGCCGGTAACGAGGTTTCTAACGATGTCAACAACACCAACGCCAGTGCTTTCGTCAAAGCCGCCGTCCGTGATATGAAGGCTTATATCAAGACAAAGAACTACCGTGCTATTGGTGTTGGTTATGCTACCAACGATGATGCCAACATTCGAATTGACTTAGCTCACTACTTCAACTGTGGAGATCCTGCATCTGCTATTGACTTCTGGGGTTACAACATCTACTCGTGGTGCGGTGATTCTTCATTCACTGAATCCGGATACGATCAGAGAACTGCCGAATTTGCCAATTATTCTGTGCCTGCATTCTTTGCCGAATACGGTTGCAACACTGTCAGACCACGTGTATTTACCGAGGTTCAAGCAATATACGGTGACAAGATGACTGGTGTCTGGTCCGGTGGAATCGTTTACATGTATTTCCAAGAGGCAAATGACTATGGTGAGGCATAAATTTCCACTTTTCTTGATACAAAATCTAACAAACTTTAGGTCTCGTATCTGTTTCAGGTAACACTGTCAGCAAGCTCCCAGATTTCACTGCTCTTTCGAAGCAATTGGCCTCTGCCACTCCTAGCTCCACCGACTCTGCCGCCTACACTGTTACCAACACAGTTCCACAAGCATGCCCAGCAACCGGTGCCGATTGGGCCGCAGCTAGCAACCTTCCTCCTATCGCAAACGCAGATCTCTGCGACTGTATGGTTCAGTCATTGAGCTGTGTTGCTAACAGCGGTCTTTCCGGTAACTCTACTGCTCAGCTCTTCGATTACGTTTGTGGTTTGGACAGTGCCGCCTGTGATGGTATTGGAAAGAACGCCACCACGGGAGTTTACGGTGCCTACTCCATGTGCAGCAGCTCTCAACAATTGTCTTTCGTTTTCGACCAATACTATCAAAATAACAACAAAGCATCCACTGCTTGTGATTTCAGCGGCAATGCTAAGACTCAATCCGGCTCAAAGAGCTCAACATGCTCAAGTCTCCTCAGCCAAGCCGGAACTGTCGGAACTGGTACTGTTACAACTGTACCAACTGGTACTGGGTCTGCAAGCTCTAGTGGCACATCTGGCTCTGCCACCGCAACCAAGAAGAGTGCTGCGGGTGTTACCATTGTCCCACGTTTCGACTTGGGCTTGTTGCAGTTGGGTGCCTATCTTGTGGTTGCTGGAATGGCAGGTGCAGGTATGATCATGTTGTAGATGCTCCTAATAGCATTATGTAACGGTGGCTTTCTGGCTGCCTTTGTATGGAGGCATCTTTACTCCAAAAATTGATCGGGCATTAATGCCATTCATTCCCTTGTTTTCCTTGTATCTTGCTTAGATGTCATTTGATTCTTCGTCTCTTGACGTCTCATGATGCCAATCGAAGATTTTAATTTGTATATTAAATGATAGACTGGAGAGACATTTTGAGAGATTGTGAAAAACAGAAAGTTCCATTGTATGTTTATGACTAGTGATATGTGATTCTTGAAAGCGTACATCGACAATCATGAAAGCACTTATTGTTCAAAGCCTTTTTCATCTACCCTTTATACATGGAGGATAATGAAAGTAGGCCTCGTTATCTAGGCATGAAATTTGCTTCAATCAAAGTTATCTAAGCGAGAGGCACATCATTGATTAGCTCAGGGCTCCGATGACAAGCCCGAATTGGTGTATTTTTCTTTGTAGATAACAGAAGACTTCAAAAGGGAAAGGGTGTTTTAATTCTATTAAACCTCTCTTTTTTTTCGGATTCCATTACGATTTCGAATCGAGTTGCTGACTGGGTGTTTTTAAATTTGTAAAAGGAAAGGAAAGGAACGGAACGGAACGGAACAAACGAAATGGCGGACATAGCAGCGGAATTGGAGGAAGGAGGGTTTAAGAGAACGTTGAAGGATTTGTTTGCTGGGGCTGCTGGGGGGGTGGCGCAGGTTTTGTTGGGTNGGGGAGGGGGGGGTTTTCTTTACTTTTTACTTCTTATGGGGGTTAGGTTATATGTTGGTGAATCACGTGGGGTGGTGAGATGTTGGGGAAATGGGATTGGGATTGGGATTGTCTTCGAGTGATGGCATGCATTGTGGATTGGATTATTGTATTTTTTGGGGTTACAAGATGTGATGGTTCTTGATTTTAAATCTGAATCCTCTTTCTCATTTGCTTATGCAATGGGGACAATACATCGTACATACAATGTACAAGCAAACGATCTAACATGCCCCAGGTCAACCTTTCGATATCGTCAAAGTCCGTCTCCAAACCACCACCCAATACGCAAATGCCCTCGAGGCCGCTCAAACCATCTACCGCAACGAAGGTGCCCTCGCCTTCTATAAAGGTACTCTGACACCTCTCATCGGCATCGGAGCCTGCGTCTCGGTCCAATTCGGCGCATTCCACCAAGCCCGTCGCTACCTCGAATCCTACAACACATCGCGCAACCCCCTCGCCCCCGGTCTTTCCTACGCGCAATACTATGCCGCCGGGGCGTTTGCCGGGCTCGCCAATGCGGGCATCTCGGGTCCCATCGAACACGTGAGGATCAGATTGCAGACGCAACCTCACGGCGCGGGCAAACTCTACCACGGTCCGCTGGATTGTGTGAGGAAATTGTCGGCGCATGAAGGCGTGCTCAAGGGTCTGTATCGTGGTGAAGCCGTTACCATCATGCGAGAGGCGCAGGCTTATGGCGTCTGGTTCATGTCTTTCGAATACATGATGAATGGGGATGCGGCGCGGAACCAAATCGAACGCAAGGACATCCCGAGTTGGAAGATTGCGCTCTATGGTGGCTTGGCGGGTGAAGCCTTGTGGCTGGCGAGTTACCCGTTTGATGTGGTCAAGAGCAAGATGCAGAGTGATGGGTTTGGGGAGAAGATGAAGTATCGGGGGATGAGAGATTGCTTTGCCAAGACTTGGAGGGCGGAGGGCGCGAGGGGCTTTTGGAAGGGTATCTTTCCTACTTTGTTGAGGGCGATGCCGGTGAGTGCGGGGACGTTTGCGGTGGTCGAGATGACTATGAGGGCGATTTCTTAGGTGGGGAGTGAGGGAGGGGGGTGAGGGGGTAGAGAGGGGGCGGATTTGATGTTTTGAATTAGATCGTGAGCTGATGAGAATGACAATGCGTGGCTCCCTTTCTCTTTCTTTTATTTGAGCTCTTTTCAACAAGAGTGAGAGAATGAGCGCGGTATTTGCATGTGCATCAGATAGGACGGGACAGATAGAGAGGTTTACATGAGGACGAATTCTAAAATTACTACATTCAATGAGTGCTGTTCAAGATTTGAGGAGTGAGGAGTGAGTTGTGTGAATCGAAGAAAGATTTGTTTATTTGTTGGGTGTGTGATGGGTGATGGGTGACGGGTGACGGGTGACGATGGTGGATAGGTGAAGAGAAACTTGGGGAGAAGGAGAAAAGGCGGAAAGGTCAAGTATATTATCTGGTATTGTAAATCAGGAATCAAAAGAAAAAAAGGGCTTGTTGTTGCTGTAAGGAAGGAATAGGTTTAAAATGCTGGTGTGTTTGCATGGGCTCTTTCATTTATATATTAGTATTACTTTTTGTCTGTTATATGTGTTATATGTGTTATATGTGTTATATGTGTTATATGTGTTATATGTGTTATATGTGTTATATGTGTTATATGTGTTATATCTGTTATATCTGTTATATGTGAGTAAGGTGGAAGTGGTAGGTAAGCTTTGTAATGTCTGTGGAGAGGTAGTGTAGAATTGGTGTTAGGGGGTAAGGGGGTAAGGGGGTAATGGATTTTGTTTCACACCTGGACTTCTGGAGAGAGATGAGATGTTAGGAAAGGAAGGTGTTGAGTTGAGTTAAGTTGAGTTGAGTTGAGTTGAGGAAAAGGATTGAAGAGTTGGAGAGCGAGCGAGGGTTGGGCTTTGGGAATCGGTTTATTGTTTTCTTGGAGAGAGTTGGGGTGTGGAGTGTGGAGGATGGGAGGATGGGAGGATAATCAGAAGAATAAAGAATAAAAGAATAAGAAGATAAAAAATAGAGGAATAGAAGGATGGGAGGATGGGAGGATAGGAGGATAGAGGTATAGTATTGGATTGGATTATTATATTGCAACATGTAGTCTTGCAGCATGTAGTCTTGCAGCATGTAGTCTTGCAGCATGTAGTCTTGCAGCATGTAGTCATTGCCTGTTCCTCTCGGGATAGTCTATAGATCGCATGTCTGGGGTTAAGGAGAGCCTTGGATGCGTGGATATCTGTTTGTAGGGGGAGTGGGGAGAGAAAGAAAAGGATGGGGATGGGTATATACATTCCTCTTTTCTATCGGTTACTGCAAATTTAAAACAAACCAAATCCAAAACCAAGGTTTCAAGTTTGAAGGTTCAACTTGGAAAATTCTACTTATATCAACTATTTATTGCATGCATGGGCTTTGCGTTGGGTTGATATGTAGAATGATCCTACTAGGTATGTTTACATATTGATGTAGTCTGAAGTCTGAATCATGTGCTGTAACGACGCGCGCATTTGATAGCATCTTAAGATTCGATGAGGGAAGAAAGGAAGGAGGTGAGTGGAAAGTTTACATATATGCTTTGAGTGTAGTGTGCTTTTAGATTGGTTGGGGGTGTGGGATGGGTTTAGGGGGTGGAGATTGGGAATCGAGTTTCGAGTTGGGGAAGGGAGATGTGGAGGGGATTGAATCGAGAGGAAATTATTCGGGATTTGTGGTGGGGGTTTGCTGGTAGTGATGATGGTGTTGATGGTGGTGATGATGGTGATGATGGTGGATGAGGGTAAGAAAGTGAGGAAGAGGATAAGATGAAGATGGAGAGGAGAAAGAGGCTGGGGAGGATGGATATGATATGAATGAGGAGGAAGAGGGACTACTTCCATGTATCGGGAGTTTTACTCTTCAATGGAGAAGAGTACTGGTGATTGTTTGAAAGGAGCGAGGGGAAGGAAGTGGAGAGTGGGTATTTTATTGAGACTATTCCGAGGGGGATGTGAAGTTACGAAAAATTTGGGTAGTGAGGACAAAGGCGCATTACAGATGGTGGTAGTTTAATTGGTTAAGGATTGGTATGTTCCTTGCTGAATGTATGTGCTTCGTAGATATATACTTCGACACTGGCAACGAATATATCAAACTCTAGCTGGAAAGAAGATCAATGAAAATATATCTCTCAGTCACAGAATATCACGAGTATCATAGAAGATGCAGATAAATAAGAGGAACAGCGTTCAATTGTCTAACCTCATAAAGTGGCCGACCTATTTGTTCACCATCATTTCCTCCCTTTCTCATCACATTCAAATAATTTATGCAGCGATGGTAACCTCAACCTCAACACCAGCCTCGATGTTGATAATGATTTGCTTGACAACCTCAGTAGGGGCGTTAAGACTATAATACCATTAGTATATTATTCTCTCTCTCATCCTTCTCCAACCCTCTTCTAATCCCTTGACATATTTTAACCTCAAAAGGAAGCCGGGGAAACCTACTCAATCAAACGCTTGTGGATTCTCATCTCGAAGCAATCCCAAGTCTTGGAACCTTCACCACAAGGGGTTTTACGGGTGGTAACCTTCAAGGTTTGGGTTGGGAGACGGACTGGTCCCTTGATGCGGAGTTCCTTTCCCTTGGCACGCTCAATGAGTTCACGGCAGACCTTCTCGAGGGAGTCGACCTTCTTGGAGGTAAGGGTAATTCTGATCTTGTGGGTTTTCTGGAAAAGGAAAATAGATTAGTTTCATGAAGTATGTTTGCGATTCGATTGCGATTTGCGGAACGAAGGATGTGCTCAATTATAGAGTGAAAACATACTGGGCCTTCACCGGCGAAATCCTTATCCTTGTTGTAAGACATCTTTGCAGATAGGTTGATGAATAGATAGAATAATGGGATTCTATTGATTGATATTATTCCTTCAAGACTCGAACGATGGTTCCAGTTGCGGCAAAGTGATGAAGGTGGTCGTAAAAAAAAAGAATTCGGAAATTTGTCACGTTGATATAAAATTGGAAAGATTTGGACTGTGGGTGAAAGTCTTGGCGATGAAGGATTAAACGAATGATTATAATTGGTTGAACATTACATTGGTGGGGTCGAACTTATTTATTGATGCCTTAGAGATTTTATCCATGTGGTGGGAGATTATTTTAAGGCATCTATACATTTTGTCTGAAGGTCTGAGGAGGTGCCGTCATCATTGATTTGATATATAGGTGGGGTCAAGTTAGGTAGTACATACATAGTACATAGATATTGAGTCAAACGGCGAGTATCTCCTATATACATATTTTGATACATAGACCGTATTATTATATTATTCATTATTGGTTCTTTTCAAAATCTCTTTGCAAGTTACAATTCTCAAGATATTTAATTTAAGTTCCTATCTTCAGGAAGATCATCCACCTCACAGGAATTCGTCCATCACATCCATTTGACTTGGCTTTGGATTGACCTCAACTTCATATTTTTCAATTCCCCCGGTGTATACGAGACATTTGAGATGGCCTCGAAATCGATAATCCTCCCACCTTTAGTTCCATATCCCAAACTATCATGGAGGTCAAATATGCTACCCCAGGAATGGGAGACTTGCTTAGATGCTTGGATATATCTAACTGAAGCACACCTATCGATGCCAATTTCAGACTTTGTACGGATATTAGCGAAAGATGAATCACTACCGGGCTTCTTAGCATCTTACTTTTCTGAAATGGCTATATCACATGACGAGAACTTGTCGGCCAATTCTTCAAAGTCTAAGCAGCTTCGCAAGCAAGCATATCTTTTGTCCTATAGACTGATTAGTATTGACAAGTCACTCGAATACTTATTGCGTTGGGAATTTCTCGCAGATGTGTGTAAAGTTTATGGAAAGGAAAAGGGTGGCAAAGTCACTACATTGGCTTGGAGCAAGCACTCCACGGTAATTGAGGCTTCGTTGAGCAGTGTCAAGAATTTGTTGACAGAAGAACTAGATGCTGGACTTAAGGGAGATCTCAAAGGCGCGGAAATACAACTGAGACGGTTGAATCATCTACTACACGCTTCTCCTGAATCAGCTTCATTCTTCATGGCAGGGGATGATTTCGTGGATGCTCTCATAAGTTGTTACAAACTCATGAATCCACCATTACGCAAAGTCATCATCTCTACTACTTATCTTTGTATAATTGGACTTACAGAAGGCCCCAAACCAAACTTCTCATCTCTCATCGACCAACTTTATTCTTTGAATGCTGCGGCTGAAGCGCATAAGAAGGGTCCAACTAACGTGAACGATTCACTGGTTGCTGAGTTGGTTACGGTAACGCCGGTATTAAAGCAGATTCAACAAAGAATTGATGCTAGTGGCTCGGTATCAAGCAGAGCGAAGTCTGTGATCACTTCTTTGCAAGGCTTTCGTAAACCTGGAGGCAGTGGGAGACCTCCTCGGCTCATCAAGAAGAAGGTCAATAAGGGTAAGGGATTGGCTGATTCTGATGCTCATACTCAAGGGAATAGTTATATACATGTTCATCAGATGAGTTTGATATCGCAAGTTCAGGATCTATTCCCAGATCTTGGGTCGGGCTTTATTGTGAAGTTACTTGAAGAATATCATGACAATACGGAAGAAGTTATATCTCATCTTCTAGAGGGGTCTTTACCGGCAAGCCTAGATAGAGCCGATCGATCTGAAGAACTGTACGTGTCCCCACTCTCCCAAGACCGCTTCTCTAACCATTTCTATAGAGAACTTCCCCACGAACAATCTTCAAGCCACGCTGACCTAGTACCCCATTCAACTCCTCCACAACTTCCTACACGCCGCAATGTCTTTGATGATGATGAACTTGATCAACTCACCGTAGATGCTTCTCGTCTACATTTCGGCCGTCGCAACCCTGACCAAACAGCCGATGATGTACTTCAAGATCGCTCTACCGCCCCCAACAAAGCCGCCATTCTGTCTGCCCTCGCTGCTTTCGACTCAGATGATGATGAAAGAGACGACACATATGATGTCGCTGATGTAGGCGGGACTATCGATTCCACAAATCCTGAAGAAACCAATCCCGAAAACAACCCACAACAAAGTGCATATGATGAGGCCTTATTCCGTGCCTATAAGTCATCACCAAGTATCTTCGCTAGAGATGCAACTACTCGTAGAAGCAAGGAAAGAGCAGCCATCAGACAAGAAACAGGCATGACAGACGAAGCACTCGAAGGATGGGCCGTCATGCTTTCTCGTGACCCGAGACAAATGCGACGACTCGAAACGCGATTTGCTACTTTTAAAGGAGAGCAATCGGGATTGCAAAGCACGGCTTGGAGAGCTGTTGAGGGAGAAGAGGATGGGAATGGAAATGGAAATAGAGGTAGGGGAGGAAGAATTAGGGGTCAAGGGAGAGGGGGGAGAGGTAGCGGAAATGTGGCGGGTACGAGTGGTGATAAAGAGACTGATGTGGCAAGGCAGAGGAAGGAGGCGAATAAGGGGTCGAGGGCTAATCATAATCGGAGAGAAGGGAGGGCGAGGAAAATGGCTAGGGGTGGGTTCCCGGGGTAGTGAAGATGGGAATTTCGCGTGGGAAAGGGGTGTGGAAAAATGAATTATCAAAAGTGCAAGAAATATCAATACTGTCACAGTGTTGGGAACATAGAAAGTACTAGACATTTGTTATGTATTCGATTCTTTGCCTTGGCATTTGCTTTTACCTCCAGTGAAAACTCGTAATGCCAGACTATAAAATCATCAATTATAAGCCATATATCATGTATGCCGTCGCCGAATGAATTATATTTTCGAACAATGCGATCATCTCAGCCTCAAAGGTCTAGCTAAACTCATTGCAAATGACCACGTTTGGTCTAAAAATCTAGTAGCAAACCATCTATCCTCGCAGTAACCAGTACCTGCAAGCCATGTGAGCCTAAAATCACCTTTCATGCTTTCATGATTCCATCCTCCCCCAAACCAACACCCTCAAGTATCCACCTCAGCCATATTATAATGCCCCATCTGCTGCGCATGACCCGCCGCCTGCGTCTCCCCATAAACAATCACACCGCAATCTTTACACTTAATAGCCATTCCTCCCGTATCGGTAAAATAATGTTTCGCCTTTAATTTGGAACATAGTTCTACGGCTTTGGTTATGATGACGTCGTCGGATGAGGAGAAGACTCGGGTGTCATTTTCGGGGGCGGAAGAAGATGAGAGGGCGAGCATGTCGTAGTGGATTCCCGAGTACACTAGGATGCAGCGGTGTTTGGAGGCGGCTTCGTGGAATTTGTGGATGGAGAGGGACTTTGGGGGAGATCAGTTATTTGAATTTGAATTTGATTTTAACCTTTTGGTCACGGGAATTCTGGAAATAAAATGGGATGTTGAAGTTGGGACGGTGATTACATACCTGAACATCAATACAAACAACCTCCATATCGAACGCCTCGGCTAAAATACCCATTTCGATAGCACCACCCCAAGCATCAGAAGTTTGAATCCATCGACAGTAATCGTCTGGTTCTTGTTCCAGGACTACTTTGCTATACAGTTCGGGATTGCCTTGAATAGTGCTGGCTACGATGGAGCGAAGCTCAGGCATTGAGAGGTCATCACCGGGGAGAACGGCTGTTCCGAATGCTCGGAAGAGACATGAGTTATCGTCGGGCATGACGCGGAGAACTGGAGATAGTTAGTGAAATGAATGAGTTGGTTGTGGTGAGGGTGAAGAGAAATACCAAGTGTAGATCCACGTTCTGGAATTGGAACCTCAGGTACATCTCCATCGATACCTCTCTTACGCGAAAGAGACACAGGAGGTGCTGATTTTGCTGATTTTGGATTTGATTTTGGGTTTACATCACCATGCATCCCCGAAAACGAAAACGACTTCTCCTCTACCGTTTGCCTATCTTTCACTTGTGGAGGAGTAGACGAGATTTTAGGAGATGAGGAAGATTTTGGTGACCGAGAAGATTTCCGTTCTTCTCTCGAGCTGATAGTAAGCTGTTCACCATTCAATTTAATGTCCAACTTGCTCAGAGGTAATGAAGGCTCGTTTTGGGAAAGGAGAAGTGGTTTGGGTGGATAGCCATATTTAATGTCGAAATTGTTGAGGGATGTTTTGGAAGTTATTTCGGATAGGAGATCACTGATTCTGGCATCGTCGGATAGAGTTATGGTGGAAGTTCCATCGGGGTATCGAATGCGCATCCTCATCTTGATGATATCTTGATATATGTCGGCACGTGGATCGACGACGAAAGGGATTCGGTATGTGTATATTTGTTGGAAAATTTACGGACAACAATTATTTGGAAATGATTAAAATTTATGAATCATTTGATTACCTAGTAGTTACTTAGTCTCGTCCCGAGCCGTATATAAGTTTAACTACAAATGCTGTGGCAAATGAAGTGAATGATGACCTCTTCGCTGTCCACCTTTGGCTCTACCAAGGACAATTTACATCACGTGATTAGATTTTCCTCCCGGTTCCCATTTACTGTTTGTGGGGATCGCGCTCCAACGCGATTACTCGAGCTTCCTCAAAGCGACAAATTATTAGCAACACAACCCCGCGATATTGTCGCTGAATTAAATAAGAAAAGATGGAGTCGCCCGCACCGGCCCCGATTCAAGATGAGTCAACTGCTAAGAAAGAAGAACCCGCGACCTCCAATGATGTTGAAATGACCGATGCGCCAGAAGCAGAATCAAAAACAGAAGCTACTGCGGAGACGGAGACAGAGAGAGAGACAAAACAGACCGAAACTGCGCCAGCACCAGTGGGTTCTCTTGCGACTGTCAACGGTATTACAAAGGATGGATATGCTATTATGGATGAGGTTGTACATAGATTGTCGGATTATCGTACTGAAGAGTATGTCAATTGAGTTTGCGCATTTGTGTTGCAAGGGATGCTAATACGTTTTTTAGCGGTTACGATATATCACAGCTATTTCAGCGCATGCTAAACAAG
Source organism: Myriosclerotinia curreyana (assembly GCA_002162495.1). Classification (NCBI taxonomy): domain Eukaryota; kingdom Fungi; phylum Ascomycota; class Leotiomycetes; order Helotiales; family Sclerotiniaceae; genus Myriosclerotinia; species Myriosclerotinia curreyana. Next base: position 105,761 of record NGKJ01000086.1, on the reverse strand, counting down.
AGGTTTTTACCGGACTACTTCGAGGTGATTAAGGAACCCACAGCATTCAGCACGGTTAGAGTATGTATTTTCTACTTATCGGATGCGCGCGAATGAATCTAATGTGTCCTCTGCAGCAAAAAATCCTTAGGAAACAATACAAGAACTTTAAGGAATTTGTCCGCGACTTCGCCCTCATATCTCACAATGCGCAAGTTTACAATCGCCCATCCGCAGCTGCATATCATGACGCCATTGCGCTTAGGGAGTTGTTCAAGAAGGAAATGCAACAATTGGTAGATGGAAAGGTTATTACTGCAGAGGAGGCAGAGATGCCTTATCTTGGAGAACTCCCACCTGTCGAAGACTCACCACCACCGGGCCCTGGAGACGAAGAACAAGAGGAAGATGAAGAGGACGATGAGGAGGACGACGACGAAGAGGATTCTGATGATGATGGCGCAAAACGCAAATATAAACGCAAAATTCGACGTTCGAGCGCGAATAGGCGTGAAGGGGGTGACGAAACAAAAGACATACCCGAGAAACAAAAGAAACGCGGCAGACCACCTAAGGTGCATACGCCTATGGAGGCTCGCATAAATAATATACTGAAAGGGCTAAGAAAACACAAAAATCCTAGAGGAGAGCTGAAAATTGCACCATTCGAAAGATTGCCAGATAAGACCAGCATGCCGGAATATTACCAAGAAGTTAAGAATCCAATGGCAATGGATCTTATCAAGAGGCAGGCAAAGCGCAAGAAGTACCAAAATGTGGATGAGGTCCTCAGGGATTTAGAGCTCATGTTTGAGAATGCCAAGACATTTAATGAGGATGATAGTGAGGTTTACAACGATGCAGTGTTCCTTCAGAATGAAGCTAGAGTTATGGCCGAACAAGAGAAGAAGAAACCAGATGCAGACTTTGCATCCGAAGATGGACGAATACCTCTGAAAGAGATACTTTACAAAGGTGAGCTGTGGAAGGTTGGAGACTGGATACACTTAATCAATCTTAACGATGTTACGAAGCCGGTAGTTGGGCAAATATATCGTACCTGGAGAGATATTGGAGGGCAGGATTGGATTAATGCTTGCTGGTATTTACGTCCGGAGCAAACGGTTCATCGCTTTGACAAACATTTCTACGAAAATGAGGTTGTCAAGACTGGACGTTATATTGACCATAAGATTGATGATGTTGTCGACCGTTGCTTTGTTATGTTTTTCACGAGATACTTCAAAGGACGCCCTCGTAATTTTCCTGCAGACAAGGAGATATATGTCTGCGAGGCACGTTACAATGAGATTACGTTCAAGCTTAACAAAATCAAGACCTGGGCTAGCTGTGTGCCAGATGAGGTAAGGGAGAAAGACTATGAGATGGACCTCTTTGAGGCTCCAAGACCGCTGAAAAAGTTCCCAAGCCCGATCAAGCATCTACTTCGCGATGATGCCACAGAAAATGATCCTTTACCAAAACCTACTCTTGGTGCAGATGGGGCGCCTCCTATTGTCGGAGCTGTGCATAAGCTGCCTCGCGCCGAAAATGTGAGTGTTCTTTCATGAGATGTATCGGTTTGCGGATTCTAACATAATAAAGGACTCTCCACCACCATCGCCTACCCCATCTCCCGCATCTCCTCTGCTGAATCCAGAACCAATTCGCCCCCCACCCACAAGTGACAGACCTCGGTTCGACTCACAAGGTGACATCTCAATGGGTGGAACAACTCCAAGTGCTACTGCCTCGCCCATGATCAGCCAGCACTCAACCCAAGCGCCACATACGCAACCTTTTGCGCAAGCTCGCCCATCCGCCTCTCCAGCCCCCCCTCAGCATGCCCATTCATATGGCTCGCACGGAACTACGCCAGCTGTACCGCCAACTCCATCTTATCAACCGACGACTAGTTATAATCAATACAATACCGCCACTTCAACCGCTACTCACCACCACTCCAACCCATTAGGCAACTACCAAAACTATCATAGCAGCAGTACGCCGCGTGTCAGTGGCTCTGTGTCACTTAGCGCAGCTAACAACGCATATCATCCACCACGTGCAATTGAAGTTTATACACTTCCTGATGCTGCAAATTCTTCCATTCCAGCCGACGTTCGATCACAATTTCACACAGACGAATTTGGCCGGATCATTTTCTACACCTCACCACCATTGGATTCTAATCCAATCCCCGAGGAGTCGCAAGGCCTAGGACATAGCTTGAAGTATCTAGCCAACAAAGTGCGACGCAAGGAAGAGCTTGAGAAGAAACGCAAAATTCGTGATGTCGAGTTGGAAATCGAGGCTGATGAAAGATTGAAGCGCACAAAGGCCGAGGCTGAGGCCAGACAACAGGCTATACTTGATGCTCAAGTCAAGTCTATCAAAGCCTGGACTGGAAATTTGGAGAAAGGTACAGAGGCGCTCTACAAGCTGCTAGGTGATGGGGTTTGAAAGAAGGTTGAGGATGTTCAGTTTCGTGCTTTGGCCTAATTGTGGGTGTGGGGATATTCACAAAAACGATTGAAATGAGAGAGATGATATGGGTTTCAGATAAGCTGATGACATACAGAAATGGGAGTTCCTATCAAAAGCATTACAGATAAGGGGAATATCTAAATTGAGAAAGAAAGGTTCTACAAATGATGATAATTTGAAGTCGGAAGAATGAAGAGATGAGGACACTACAGCAAGTAGTGGCGTTTGTGACATTAAGATGTACTATTTCACCGGCGAACAGATGCATGAACTTTTGGTTTGCCTGGTTTGCCTGGCGTGTCTGGCGTGGATTCAAATTGATGGCATTGATGGCATATGGCATTGATTGAAGGGAATCTAGATTCTTAAACTTTTCAAACCCAGAGGAGCCTTGATAGATGGGCTAGAGCTGAGGTGAAGTTGTTAGGTTGTTATCTAAAAATATTATACCAATCAAATGGGATTACTATGTCGGTATTTGCACTTTTCACTCTTTTAATATTCTTTTAAATAAACGTTAAGCGTTTTCCTAAATAAGCGTATTTTTGAATAAGTATTCTTTTAAATAAACATTCTTTTAAATAAGCATTCTTTTAAATAAACATTTTTCTAAATAAGTATACTTCTAAATAAGCATTTTTTTAAATAAGTATTCTTTTAAATAAGCATTCTCTTAAATAAACATTCTTTTAAATAAATATACTCCTAAATAAGCATTCTTTTAAATAAACATTCCTCTAAATAAGTATTCTCCTAAATAAGCATTCTCCTAAATAAGCATTCTTCTAAATAAGCATTCTTTTGAATAAACATTCTTTTAAATTATAATAGGTTCACTACAGGCCGTTCTCTTAGCATAGTATAGTGGCCTCAGGCCACACACTATTAATATATAGTTGTTGATCTACAACAACTAGTACTACCGTATGCTTTCTCTTTTTGTAGAATATCAACAAGTTAAACCTAGTGCTAGTACCGTGATATAAAAAAACATTCTCTTAAATAGGCATTTTTCTAAATAAGCATTTTTCTAAATAAGCATTCTCTTAAATAACTTAAAAAGTATTTTCTAAAACAAGCGTTTTTCTAGAATAGCATTTTCTATTTACTCGTGAATAATTTCAAGTAGATTATTATCCGTGGATTATTATCCGTGGATTATTTGCGAATTATCCATGGATTATCCATAGATTATTTGCGGAATCTTTCTTAGTCTGACTAAGATTCTGACTAAGATTCTGACTAATCTGATTCTGACTAATCTGATTCTGACTAACCTGGTTATTTGCAAATAATCCGCGGATAATCCATAACCGTCATTAACCTGGTCCTAGTTCCAGTCAGTACTCAATCAGATTTCGATAACCTGCTCTGTATGTGAATAATTCGTAGAGTACCCATTAAGCCAATAACTCGCCCCGCGAGTACCCGTTGCGTAAACTATTTCTAAATAAGTGTTTTCCTAAATAAGCGTTTTCCTAAATAAGTGTTTTCCTAAATAAGTGTTTTTTTAAATAAACGTTTTCTTAAATAAGCGTTTTCTTAAATAAGCGTTTTCTTAAATAAGCGTTTTCTTAAATAAGCGTTTTCTTAAATAAGCGTTTTTCTAAATAGGCGAAATAAGCGTTTTCTTAAATAAGTATTCTTTTCAATATTAAAACATTTTCCTATATATGTATTTTATTAAGAGGGATTCTTTAGGAACCATTCATAGAGGAAGGGGCCCCTTAATAAAAAAAATGGTACCGTCGGATACCTAGATTGATTCTAGATAGATACTCTCTTATATAAGTACTCTTTTAAATTAAAGCTCGCCGGGAGCTCATTGAGAGTATATTTATAGCCAAGTTCAATCTTAAATATTAGTTGATAATTGTGAAATTGTATTGAAATTGTAAAGTAATGAATTTAGTTAAAGAGAAATACTCAAATAAACACATCACATCTGTTTAGAAAATACCATGTCCCGCCTGCCCTATTATCCAAATGATAGGGGATCTGGTCATTCTGATTTACCTCTCAACTTTCAACTTCCGGTCATATATGCAAGTTATGGTCTGGAAGCTATTATAACCTATAGCCAGTGACCCAAATGCTCCATTCTATTCCATTTAGGACCTCCGGGAGCAATGCTCCCGGAGCATAGGTCTTGGTACTGCTATACTACTTCTCTGCCTGCACATCTGGTTGTGCTATTTATAGTTTATAGATGCATGGTTTCCTATAGCTAGTAGCTATCTCCTCATTAAATATCTATGTAGGTAACCTAAGTAAAAGCCAAAAGACGCAATAAGAGTGGCTCTGGTTACTAGGGACTACCATATTAACTGATTAGGAAGATAATATCTTATAACAAAAAAATCTGATTTATATTAAACAAAAACCTTACTTTATTAACTAGTTGATACTTTATATTCCAAATTGATTATAAAAAGTATTATTTTTTAAGACTAATTAGCTTATTTCTCTTTTAAAATTAGATTTATACTTTTTAAACTCTTTTAATCTTGAAATATACATTTTAAAGCTTTTCCTATATTAGAATCTATTAATTTTAAAACTATTGATTTTATTTTAAAATCAAAATCGGGAAAATCATATTAAAGTTTATATTCCTCTCCTTTTTTTTAACTTTCTTAACACTTTTTCTATTATTTTCTATATATAGAAACGTAATTCAGATTTATATTATATTGTTTTTTATACTATTTCTTATATTATTTCTTATATTGTTTTTTATATTGTTTTTTATATTGTTTTTTATATTGTTTCTTATATTATTTCTTAAAAGTTAAAAGAATCAAAAAAATTAAAAAAATAATTAAATAGAAAATAATCAAGTTAAATAAAATCTTAAAATAGAAAAGCTTTTTATAAATAATCTAAAACCTTAAAATTAATAGAAATCTATATAAACCTTAACTTTTTCTTATTTTATATTATTTAAATTAAAACTATTTTTTTTTTTTTTAAAATACTTTTAAAATATCTTTTAAACTTTCTTATTATATACTTATTTTATTTTTTATTTTATTCCTTATTTTATTTTTTATTATATCTTTTTAACTTTTTTTAAAACAATAACATTTCAATATTCAAAAAGCTAATAAATATAAATACTTTAATAAATTTCAAATTCGAAATCCATTTTTTTTTAAACTTAAAAAAAGATAAACTATACTTTTTAATAATATTATTATTTTTCAAAAACAATTTAATATAAAATTTAATATTAACAATATTTAAATACCTTTTTTTATTAATAAAAAGCAATATTATTAAATTGATAGTTTTAATAAAAAAGCTTTAATTAAAGCTTTTTAATATTATTAATAAAATAAAAGTAATATTTTCAAATATACTTTTTATTTTTAAAAGTTTAAAATTAAAGTTATTCAATATTACTAGTATATTTAGAAAAAAACGAAATTCAAGAAAATTATATTTATATCTTTTTATTATACTATAAATACTTTTGGAATTACTTTTATTACTTTTTTAAAATAAATTAAAATAAAAATATTAATTATCAACTTTTGAAAAAGCTTTTAAAAAATTTATAATTAATATAATACTATATACTTTTTTATAAAAAAGCGTTTTTATAAGAAATTCTTGTTTACTAAAACTTATAAAAAACATATTACTTATCAATAGTTTATTAAATATACAAAAAAAATATATTAAGATTTTTACTTTTTAAAAATAATATATACTAATAAAACTATTAGAAAATAAATCTACCTTAAATTTAAATTTTTTAATTACTAATTTATTATATTTCTATAATATTACTATATATCTCTTTATTACAAAACAAAATAAACTTAAAAGAATCTAAAATAATTATAAAAAGTTATTTAACATTAATACTAATTTAATTAAAAAAATACTATTTAAAACTATAATTTCAATATTAGAAATTTTAAAAATGAATTTATTAATAACCTTAAAATTAATATATTACCTTTCCTTTTTATCAAATTTACTTTATATTTTCTTTTTTTTTTTTTTAATTTTAATATTTTAATTTATATATTTTAAATTGATTTTTACTTTTAAATATTACAAATATAAATTAAACCTCTCTTACTTTTAAATTTAGATTTATAAAACGTATATATAATCAAACCAATAATAGAATAGTGTTTTTGAAAAAAAAGTAAAGTAATTAAAAAAAATGTTAAGTTACTTTTTAAATTATAGTTTTTGTAGATAATATATCTTAATATAAACCCTTTATTATATTTAAAGATACTAAAAATATTAATATTGCTATTTAGCGATAAGAAGTATAACAATATTATTAAAAAGTAAATATTATTTTTAATACTAAAAAGTATTATAATATTAAAAAGCTTTTAAAATAGTTTAAATATTAATATAAATTTGCTATTACAAAATCTCCTTTAAAATATAAACTTCAACTTTTAACTTTCAATTTTTTTGTTATATATAAAAAGAAAAAATACAAAATTAATCCTAAAAAATCATTATTTTAATATCAAATTTAAAAGCAATTAAAGCTTAAAACACTTTAATTACAATAAATTTTTCAAAACTTTAATATTACTATTTTTATTATTCTTAATAGTACTATAAAGTATATTCAAGTTCTTGATATTTGTTAAGATCAACGGAGCAAGGAATCAATATAGTACTATATAATAAAGGGGGGCTATTAAAACTAAAACTTTTTATTACTTTTTATAGAATCAAAAGGAAAACCTTTATATAATACGGAACCCCTATTCTTTGCTTAGATTTCAAAACCTTAACGCCGGAATATCAGAATCTTATAAATTTTTATTTATAAGTTTATAACAAAACCCTTCTCTTTAAAGCTTTTGTTTTAAAAGCTATACAATATATACCTTTTCAATCCCTTAAAGAACAATCTAACTTTATATAAGCCTTTTGCTATTAAATCAATAGCGAAACCTTAAAACCTCAAATTCCATAAAATCAGAATCTAATCTTTTTTTTTAGAAACTTATTCTATAAATATTTAAGCCTAAAACTCTTTTTTTGTATTAAGCTTATATCGTTATTATAGTTTTATTACTATTTTGATAATCTAATCTAGAAAGTCTTTAAACCTTTGTTTTCAACGAATTTTGAAATTCAATTTTTCTTTTTTAGGATTAAGTTTACTTATTTATTTTAAAACAAGTGTAACGCTTTTAAACCATTAATAGTATTTTAAGAATATAAGCTTTATTTCGTTCACTTTTATATCCATTTTAAAACAAGTATAATACCTTTGAACTATTAATAGTATTTTGGGAATATAAGCTTTATTTCGTTTGTTTTTAAGAGATTAATCCTTTTTTGAAACTTAAATACTATAATATTGTAATACAACGAAACTTTGAAGATTATAAGCTTTATTTGTTTATTTTATATAACTTATAACTTTATTTTTAAATACTTAATTTGATAATAAACTCTTCAATTCTTGCTTTCGCCTTTTTTTCAAATCGATTTCTATAAGAATTTAAGATTTTGGTAAGGGGTATATTTTGTCTTTCTTAAAAGGTTTTTCTTACTATTCTAACAAACCTTTCTTTTTAAATTGATATTTCTATTAATATAAATTTATAAATAATTAACTTAAAGAAATACTTTTTAAAATATAAGAATTTGATATACTAGTTAAGTATAATAAAACTTGAATTTGAACTTTTTGAATTTTTAAAATTAATTTAAATTTCTTTTTTTTAACAAAGTATATACTTTTTTTTATATTAAAATAAAAACTTTTTAAATTTAAAATAACTTTGAAATAGATTCTTAATAAGTTTAAAATTGTTTTTTCAATAAAGTATAAGTTCTTTTTTATATTAAGTTAAAAAAAGATTTATTTAAAACTTTTAATCTTAAAATATAAAAAAATATAAATTTTTAACTTGAAAACTATAATATACTAATTTTATAAAGATTAGTTAGTATACCGTTATATTACTTATATTCAAATTCAATTCTTTAATTTTAAATATTCATTAACCTTTTTAAATTAAAATAAATAATCAACTTTTTACTCTTAAACTTTTTTAGGAGTATAAAGTAATTTCAATTCCATATTTCCTTTCTCTTTGTTAATATCTTATTTATATAAATAAAAGAGTACTTATAATAAAACAAAAAGTAAATAGTTTAAAACCTATTATTGCTTATTACAATTGTTGTAAAATAATTAATTATAAAAAAGAGTAAATAGTTTAAAACCTACTATTGTTTATTATAATTTTTGTAAGGTATCTTTATTAAAGAAAAAGTAGATCTCTTTTTTATAAGTTTCTTAGTATTCTTAATTATCTTGGTAGTATTTTTATAAATAGTTTTCAGAGTAGTTGAATATAAGTTAAAAGTATTTTAATTTGTAGGGTGGATAGGATATCTTTTTAAATTTTGATTTCGAACTTTTTAATTTTGATAATTTTATTTATACTTGTTATTTAAAGTATTTTGTATATATTATTTATATATTGCTAATATATTGATTAGTAGGGTAGAGTTTGTTTTGTAAATAAAATAAAATATCTTTTTAATTTCAAATTTCTTGATTTTCTTTATTTTTTATAATATTTTTTGTTTTATATTATTAATTAAAAACATTTTACAAATATATTACTAATATTTTGTTAGTAAATCGCTAATGTTTTTCTTTATAAAGCAAGTTTTTCTAAATATGGTTTTAAATAATAAGAATAATAGTATAATGATAATAATAATGACAACAGTATATCGATAGTTTGCTGCCAATACTCTACAAATAAAGCTATCCCTAATATTATTCAACGAATTGCTTTTTTAAAATGAAAAAAGTTGTTAAGATTAATGGAGTAAGGAATCAATATAGTACTATATAATAAAAAAGGGTTATTAAGACCAAAACTTTTTATTACTTTTTATAAAATCAAAAGGAAAACCTTTATATAATGCGGAACCCTTGTTCCTCGTTTAGGTTTCGAAGCCCTAGCGCCAGAATATCGGAATCCTATAGATCTCTGTTTATGAGTTCGTAACAATATTTCAATAAACAAAACAATAAAGAATTTGATTAAAAACTATAAAAAAAAATATTATAATAATTATTTTGATTAATAAAAAGCTAAAAAATATTTTATTGCTAAATATTAAATTCTACTTATTTATTAAATAAGTAAAGTATAAAAATAGTTTTATAATCAATATAAAAGTATAATTATTCGAACATTTTGGTAAATATATTCTCCCTTTTCTTTTTATTCTCTTTCCTCTTTTTTTTTTTATTCTTCTTTTTCTTTCCTTCTTTATCCTTTTCTTTTTTATTCTTTCTTTAAAATATATATTTGTTGGAAGTACGTGCTAAGGGCTAGGGTTCGGTTGTACAGACCTACACCATTCTACAGGACTATATGGTCCTCGTCCTTTAAGGACATTTGTACAATAATAAACTATATGCACATATCATCAACTTGCACCACTGATCTGATATTCCAACAATATTAATTATTTAATAAATTGATTTATTTTTAAACTTTAATAGATTTGAAGATTATAAACTTAAAATAAAAGATTTTTTTAAATTTAATATTGAAGATTATATTTATGCTTTTTTTATTATGAATTTCTTTTTTGCTTTTGAAACTTTAAAAAAGGTTAAAAAAGAAACTATTATTATTAATATATATATTTTTAATAATTTATTACTTTTTTAAATAAATCTATAATATAAAGCTTTTTGTATAATTATATATCATACAATTAAAAAAAAAGAAAAAAGTATTTTAAAATATTTTGATTTTAATAATAATGTTATTACATATATAGATAATAATACTGATTTAAATAGTTCTCTTAATCTTGAATTTGATATTGAATTAAATAATGATAATAATAATATTGATATAAATATAAACTAGTTTTGTTTTTAAAAAGTTAAAAGATTTAAATGGAAAAGGTTAAAAAAAGGGATAAAAAAAAGGGGGGAATTTATAATTTTTTTATATTATTATTTTATATAATATTTAAAAGTTTTTTTGTAGTATAAAACCTTGTTTTATTAAATAAGTTTATCGATATAGAAATATTATCTTCTTAATCAGTTAATACGGTACTTCATACTACTAAATAAAGTATCATAGTTGGATTTCAATAATAGGATCAAGATGTATTGGGCGAAAAAAGATATTGGGGGAGAGGATGTGGAGATGGTTCGAAGTTTGAATCCGGATTGTATTATGGAGGTTGTGTAGTCATGATCTCCGTGAAGAAATGCTTCTTTACTAGTGTGAAGATGAAAGAAATCGATCATCGATAGGTTCTTGGGCTCGCTCCTTACGATTTTTTCATAAAAGGGGTCCTTAGGAATAAGGAATAGAAGAAGTTGGGGGGGAAAGGAAGTTATAGAAGAGTCAGAGAAGTCTGAGAAAATATGTGGATGGATAAATGGAAAAGCTCGGTTGGCCAAATCCCGAACCCCTTAACCCCTTAAAAGTTTTGTTGCATATGCATTATGCCTGTAAGCACCTGTAAGCACCTGTAAGCACCTGTAAGCAGGCTGCTGATAAATATATTGTTGGTATTGAGGTTGGAGTATATCGTAAATGTGATCAACTACTGTAGTAGTGAAGATTTAGCGAGGAAATTTACTTTCAAGTTAAAATGGGGAGGAGAAAGAAATCAAGAGGCTCGTAGGAGTAAGATGGATGAGAATGAATGGGGGATTAAGATGGCGACGAGGAATGAGATTGTTGACTCAAAGAAGGTAGTGATTTCTGAGACTAATGAAGAGAGGAGAGGAAATGGAGAAATTTGGATGGATTTGCGCTGGAGCTTTATGTTGGCGAGCAGGATATCCCGAATGAGAGGGTTTGAGGATGGAATTGACAATCGCGGAAACGTATATAACATTAGATATGCTAACGGTCTAATATTATAAAGTGTCTAAGAAATATGAGGGATTGCCGGTGCGTTTCGGCATTCAACTTGTTGTCCAGATCATGTCCAGGGCCAGGCGCAGTAACGGTAAATCAGGTGTGGTGGAATAGGTGACAATATTCAAGTTTGTATTAATTTCTACATTCATGATAAAACGATGATAGGAGTAATTCAATCTCCACCCCTAATACTCCTCACCACCTCTAATCATCCTCAACAACGCCGCTCTCGTAGTCTCCTCATCAAAAACCCTTTCCAACAATACGTCCAATTCCTGCGTAGCCTTCATCACTTGATCTCGCTTTCTCGGATCTTTATCCGACAACCTAGATTGCCAGTGCTTGGCAAATGCCGTAATTTGTTGCACCAAAACTTTCTCCAATTCCTTCCTTGCATCTAATACTTTGTCAACCACTGCAGGAAGTAATTGACCTTTGATAATTGGTCTAATATATGCAAGGGGATTAAACACTTGATGGCGTGATTGGAGCTCCTTGAGAGTTTCCCAAATAGGAGTAAAGTCAAGTTCGGCAGATTGACGAATGGAGTCCGGGATCTCGTGAGTCATGAAAAGGTTCTCGATGAGCATGAGGTTCTTGATAAGGAAAAGTTGTGCATCCATGATATTATTTGAAGTTCGCTTTATGATTGTAGCGGCTCTCTGGAGAGATTCAGTAGTTTGATGTACGATTTCATAGAGGACATCGCCCTTTTTAAGCTGTATATGGATGTCAGTGCAGTCATGGTAAGATTTAAATGCGAAGTGACTTACAGTTCTCTCATGCATGCTTTCGTTGTATAAAATGAGTAAGCCAACTGCTGTCTTGACTGTTGGGAATGCGTTGGAAACCCCTGTCTCATCAGATGTGCTTTCCTCGGGAGCTTTGAGGGTTGTATCAACTCGCAAACCACTAGTTGGAATGACTTTCTCCTTAGACAAATTTGGTGCATTAGGAGATATAATTTTGAGATCTTCGGGTGATGATTTGAAGTGCTCAAGTTTTCTTGCCTCAGTGATAAAAAGTTGATCCGCTAATGGCCATAGATGAACGCCCAATAAAACTTGCGCGGCCAATCTCTGACCATCGCGGCTCTCGTCTTCATGCGCCTCTGCTGAGATAAAAGTATCGCCAAGCCAAGTGACCAAATCGCAAACTCGATGCAAGTCGCCAGTGCTCAAATATGGGGTAAGGAAACCATGGAGTGTCTTGACATGAGATAAACAATTTTCCTCCAATCTCTCGATGTATACACTAGGCATGTTCCACGGAATAGGAGGCGGAGGATAATCTGCCATAAGAGGCCCATTTTGAAAGAATTTAGCTGCCAATTTCAACTCATTCTGGCATGTATCGAAGACATATTGCACACATCGTCTAGCAAATAGCTCAAAATCTTTTTCGGGAAGAGGCGAAGTAGTTGTGAACTTTTGAAGATTTTTAAGAACGAGAGGTCCAACAGGATCACGAGATCTTACATAGGCTTCGAGTAATTGCTGATAGAGGTTATGCCACTGTTGGATATAGGCCGTTCGATCCACATCTCCCTTTCTCCCAAAAGCGAATTCATCAGTAGTTAAGAGTCGTTCAATCGGTAAACCTAGACTCTCTTTGACAGCTTCATACTTGCCATAGAGAAGAATGTATTGATTCGTCTCTGTTTGTTCCTTCGATTTTAGCTGTTTCGAGGCATCATCTGATACCTCACGAAGAGCATTCGAGAAGGCAACCTGGATAAGATTGAGGGCTTTGTCTAGAAGTGTCGTGTAGCGAGTCTTGTATACTGTCGAATCTTTATAATTTGGCTGTAAAAAGTTAGTCACGAAAGTTCAAGGGCCGGTTTCAAAACCAATGATTGTCTTATGGTTTAGCATAATGCAGTTGTAGCTCAATTATACAAGGGATATTTGTACCATAATTCAATGCATATGATATGTAGAAGTTACTGACAACGAATTATAACGAAAATACCATGTAGAAACGCATGGCAAACTTTGATCAAGGAACTGCCAAGTATCGAAGCCACTCACACGTGGGCATAGAAAAGGCAAAACCTACATGCTGATCCATAAACTCAATGCAAGAATTGAGATTCTCCAACATTTCCAAAAAGTCACCATTTTTGACAAGTCTTCCGGCACCAGGGGCATTCAAGCGTCGCGTTAGAGGTTCAAGGTAAGCATAGTATTGCAAATCCGTCCCAACCTCATCTGCCAATTCACGTATACGTTTTTGTTCTTCCAAGAGATCTTCACATTGGGCTTGAAAGGCCGTAGTTTGTGCTTCGACATTTTTGAAGGATTCGGAAAGAGTGGCCAGTGTATCTAGCGCACTTGAGGTATCATTCAGGAGATTGGAAAGGTGACGTTCCGATAAGACTAATTGGTCTAGATATAACCTTTATCTAGTCAGCTTATTGCTTGGATCCTCGTCGATTATGTTGACATACTGGTATTCCTCGAGACTTCCATCCACGATTTCGTCCTCAAGCGTACTGTACCGTTCCTCAAAGAGAGGATTCCTAGGCTCCTCTCCTTCAGTATCGCGCTCCTTTTGTGTCTTTCCCTCATTCGTTTCCTTATTTATACATGCCATAGCTACTTCGTAGAAATCGCTATATGATTTTGCTCTTTTTGCCAATGTAGCTTTCGGAGGATCTTTCGATAAAGGTTCATCCTCATATATTCCTAACATAGAAGAGTTCTGGTCCAATCTCTGGTTGTTGCCCTGGTCACTTTCATTAAAGAGGTACATTTCAGAGTACGAGAAGACTTACATCATTTTGCTGCAAAAGAGACTCTTTGCGGCGATGTTGTGATGCTTGGGCGGTGACATTGTCCTTTTTAAAATTTGTTTCTGGTACAAAACTGTACCACGCATCTTCGTACATTTTGCCGGTTCCTTACATTGAGGTTCAAAAAGAAATCAATAAGGCTGAAGTGTTATGATGGCATTTCGGGACACCATTTGATCTGTACGGCACGGGCCACAAGGCTTACATTTCACTAGATTGTTATTGGCTTAGTGGAAGTCATCTCGTCATGGACAAGGCTGAGGAGCACTTTATTGCATGAGGGGTAGTGGCGAGTCTAACAAACGTATCGTAGTAAACATACAAAGCCTCGTCCTCATCTGTTGATACAGGCATAAGAAATCAATGATGTTATCAAGTAAGGTAGTATCAAGATGCGGTACGATTGTTCAGAGAGCAAATCGACATATCAATCACCCAATTACTTTCCAGAAGCGATGTATTGGAGGGACAAGTGGATCTCGAGTTGCAGTTGCGAGTAGATCTTCCAATTCACGGACAGCTGCTTTGTTATTATCATTCACAATATGTGCAGGAGGCATATACGCATCAGGCTACCCACGAGCTCTTCATGCCGAAGAGATTCCCACACCAGCCGAGCTGCAATTCGAAAAGAAGAGGAGGAACACTAGTACAAAGGAAGAGAATCGGGAACAAATTAGCTCGCAGCATTTGCAAGTGAAGAGGAGTTGGGAGAACCCAGGAGTATATGCATGGGGCTCAAATACAGGTCGCGTTGTTGCTCCGGATTCTGATGAAACGAATATCAAGACCCCAAGACGAATACCATATTTTGATGGAAAAATTATTAGAGATATAAAGTTAGATCGCAATTTTGCGGCAGCAATCACTGAGAATGGTGACTTGCTACAATGGGGAACGGGATATTCACCAGATAGCAAGGGACCTACGCCAACATTAAAAGGGAAAGATCTTGTCAAGATTTCCATATCGAAAGATCGAATTATAGCATTATCGTCGAAAGGCACGGTATACTCAATTTCGTCATCACAAGCAGATCAATTATTAGAGCCAAAGCCCCAAGAAAGTTCCTGGATTCCATTTTGGGGAAGTAAGTCTCCAATAGGCTATCGAACACTCAACCCGGATAAGATGGTCTGGGGAGAAAAGGTCAATGATATAAGCAGCGGTCTCGAACACTGTCTTCTCCTCACATCCAAAGGGCGTTTATTCTCCGCAGCATCTGGATCTGAAGATTACCCTACCAAAGGCCAGCTCGGTGTCCCTGGTTTAACATGGACATCACGCCCCCCTGGACGATACGACCAACCCCATTTAATCAACACACTTCAAGGATTTGAAATCGCCAAAATTGCTACTGGTGACTACCACTCGCTCGCAGTCGATAAACAAGGACGAGTCTTTAGCTTCGGCGACAATTCTGTCGGCCAACTCGGCTTTGAATACAACTCCGAATCATCCACCATTGATGCCCCCTCCCTAGTCCCCATCGACAGACTCTACAAAGGCACAAACCTACTTCCCCGCGTAACCGGTGTCTTCGCCGGCGGCGTCAACACATTCTTCACAATCGACGCTACCCGAGTCGCCGGCCAATCCGAAGAAACCACCCCCCTAGATCTCGGCCGCATCACCTCGGATACCTGGTCTTGCGGACAAGGAATCTACGGCACCCTGGGAAATGGCCGCTGGACACACGTCCAAGGCATCCCCACAAAAATGAAAGCCCTCTCCGGCCTCTTCGAATACGACGAAGTCGCCCGCTCTGTAATCCCCATTCGTCTCGCGCGCCTTTCCATAGGCAGCACCCACGCCTCCGCCGTCATGAACAATGTCACTCACCTAAACGCCACCTCCAAATCTAGCTCAAACGATACCAACTGGGGCGCGGACGTATTATGGTGGGGCGGGAACGAATTCTATCAATTAGGCACGGGGAAGAGAAACAATGTTAGCCAACCGCTCTATATCCAACCGCTAGATGCGGCGACCGATAGGGAGAAGGGGAGGAAGGAAGAACATCGCTTTCAGATTACACCCCGGAAGACGGTCAAGATTGGCGGGAGGAATGTCAGTGTAGAGCAGAGGATTGAGTGTGGAAGAGGTTGTACGGCTGTTTATTCGGGAGCTTGATTCCATCTCGTTTCGAGAGGTTTAGAGAGGAGGAGGCATGGATGCTGTTTACGAAGTTCGATTGTATTGTTTACTGTAATGCACTGTACTGTACTGTACTGTACTGTATTCTTGTAATTTAGCCATTGGCGATATAGGTATAGGAATGGGAATGAATGGTAATGAATAGGTACGGACAGGAACAACAAGGAAAAAGGAAACAAACCCCAATCATTATATATATATATATATATATATACATGTATCTTTAATCCCACAACTCAACTCCCTAATACGAAGCAAAAATAATTCATGACCGACCCTTGAATATCCATTTCCGGTACAAAAACTCTATACCTCATACCTTATACCTCATACTCCATACCTCATACTCCATACCTCATACTCCATACCTCATACTCCATACCTCATTCAATACTCAATACTCAATACTCAATACTCAATACTCAATACTCAATACTCAATACTCAATACTCAATACTCAATACTTAATACTCAATATTCAATATTTAATACTCAATATTTAATACTCAATACTCAATACTCAATACTTTAATTATATAATTAATAAATAAATACATCTTCCAAGCTATTCAATTACCAGACCCTCCCACCCCTTTATTATATACCTAGGTAGTAGGTAGCTATTATAACATCATAATCTCATAATATCATAACATCATAAAGATTTATCAATTAACACAAGAATCCCCAAATACACAACCTTGATACAAAGTACTATCAATCAATCAATCTATCTATCATTCTTCCCATTCTACAGTACCTTGATTCCTCCGCTCAGATATGATTGAAAAGGCTTCAGAGGAGTTTTGTTTCCATTTCCATTTCCATCAACCCATCCATCCATCCATCACATAATCAAGTCACGTAAAATAAATATAATTACACCTCACAGAAAATTACCTATGTTCGTAGCACATACCTAACAATCGCATCGCAGTAAAACAAAACGAAACGAAACGAAGCGAAAAAAAGTTTTTTTTATTTCAACGAATTTGAAAAATCAAAAGATCTATAATCTTACATAGGTCTTAGGACCCATCTCCAACGGTACACACACGCGGGACGTACAGCCATGTAACCACCAAGAGGATGCGTATCGATCATGGACCATCTATCTACCTAGTAGTCATTCCTGATCGCTTCCCTTAACATACCTACCTACCATACCTACCATCCATGCCCATCCATAATTAGATCTTATCAATAAACGCCATCCGTCCATGAAAATTAAACTATTGTGCGCACAAAGCATAAAGAAGAAAAATGCTCGAGTTGGTCCCCTCCCCTCCCAAGATTTGCACTAACCATCATATGGTTATCCAGTCATGAATGCCCAATAAGATCTCGACCTAAACACCTATGAATCGACTATCCTATAAACCTGCCGCAACCGCACTGTTTGCATTAATTTGCGGTTGTGGTGATCCCAGAGTACTTGCTTGAGCGGCGTTTCTGGCTTGATGTTGGGTGCCTTGTTGCTGGACAATTTGTGCACGTTGACGGTCAATTATAGTTTGTTGCTCACCTGAAGTCAGGAAAGTACTCATGTTATTGTAGGAGTTTTGATGATGTGATTGCGGTGGCAAAACTTGTTGAGGCTGAGGTTGGGGTGATTGAGAGGTCCCATTCATGACAGGTGGTTGAGCCAATTGACCTTGTATATGTCTAGTGGCGTTTGGTGGTAGAATTGGGGCGGGTGTTGAGTATGGGGCGCGAACTTGAGTCTGAGAATGATGGTTTTGTTGATTGTACACTGGCTTTTGAGGTGAGCTCTGTCGGCCAACATGTGTTCCGTTCCCGTAAGCTTGAGGATACGCGGCACCATTTTGAATTGGCTGTTGTTGGGTAGCATATGGTGGCTGACTTGGATACCGCACTGCATGAGGTGTAGACTGTGGGATGTTTTGGTAAGGTTGAGTCGGAGGGCGTGTATAGGAAGCAGTGGGCGTATTGTGGTGATACTGTTGTTGTTGTTGTTGTTGACCATTTGCCTGAGTGTATTGCGGTGCTGCTGGGCCTGGCGTTCGAAACTGGTGTGGATAGGTAGGTCCTGGATACGCCGCTGGGCGAAAAGGAGCAGTTTGGGCACGTTGTGCATACGAAACAGGAACTGGCGCAGTGGCAGGAGGACGTTGCAAATTACTTGGTGGGGGTCTGATTGGGGTTTGAGCAGCAGCGTAATTTTGTCCAGTAGGTGCTTGAGTTGGTCGGGAAGATGAGTATTGATTGCCATAAAGCGCAGCAGAAGAAGAGCTTCTATGTAAGGAAGAGCTAGTAGTGGGTCGAGTATTTGAAGCTGCGCTCATTGCCGCCACTTTTGCGCGGGCTGCAATCTCGTCTTCTTCCATAACACCCTTCTGATCGGCCAAAGAAACTTCAATCTTTGCACTAATGCTGAGTTCAGCCAATTGGTCGGAATTCAACTTCGCTACAGCGTATGGCGGCAACATGGCAACCATCAAAGCCAGCTGTGATTTGAGGATCTCGTATGTCGTCACTTCTGAATCACCAGGCTTTGAAGGAGTTCCCATGAATGGAGTTTCCGGTTCTCCAAACAAGCCAACAGGACGGTTGGTAGCATTAAGAGACATAAGTCGATTTCTTTGGTATGAGTTGAGTGTCTCTAGCAGTTCCGAAATGCCTTGGAGTACCTCTTCAACATCCTTATCTTCTGCAGTTTTCTCCACATTGGAATCGCCACCCATCAAGCTAGGATCAATTGAGGCATTGGGAGATTCCTTTACTGCTTGCTCAAGTTCCTTCATTTCGACATCGTTGAAAGCTAAGCTGTTAGTACTTGGTTCCGTAGGATAGCCATCACCAAGCCCCTCGGCATTCCCAACCATATCACTCCATCGCTTTTCACCAATACATTGCCACCATATTTTATTCATGACATTTTCCGGGGCGATTGCTTTGGAATCATCCTTGGTTGGCGCAAATCCTGAATATGCACTTCGAAACAAGGCATCCAACTTAGCAGCATCAATATCGTTCGATTCAACTTCCACATCCGCATTTTCGCTAGAGCCTCCGATTCGTGTGCGTGAGCGAGTTCTCTCCAACGATGATGCATTGCTATAATCAAGCCACTGCCCAGTAGTGACTGGTTGTTTCGAATAGCTAACACTTCGCGAATCAGCAACTAATGGTTGATGCCATCCTTCGATTGATGATGGTAATGAGCTCTTGGAAATCTTAGGAGGTTTCAATGGGTGAATGTTTGGAGGTGTTGGAAACAGCTCCCCCAGAGTCTGCGGACGTTTCTTATCATCAATAAAGCTGGTGGGCTGTACGGGGACGATTTGAGTTGTCGTAATACCATTTGGCAGGCCGGCTTCACGGAGAGGCTGAGAAATTGATTCTCCGTCATACTCTATTGGAATCTGTAAGCTGGAGAATAGTTGTTTCGGTTGCGGTGCGCCGCCGTAAAGTGTCAGAACCACTTTGCTATCCTCCGACGAAGCAATAACTGGCGCATTGGCACTGGGATCAAAATTGCTGTTTGCCAAATAATTGGTAGAATTGATTGTTTGATTGTTATTCGTGTTGGCTTGTAGTCTCGTGGCAGCTTTTTCTTTGCGCACAAGCTCATGAGCTTTCTTCTTGAAGGATAGAATCTTAACAGATAATTCCGATTGTCCGGCGGGAATAGGTATGTACTGATTGCGATTCGCGCCATTAGTTAACTGCAGCTTCTCTATGATATCGGATGCCGCAGTATCAATATCTACGAGAACCTCATCGATAGTGAGATATTTATTTGATGAAGCGCGTGATATAATAGTTGATGAATCAGTCGCGCCATCTGACTTTTGTCGTTTGGCCTGAGGTTCTGTCGATAGGGATGGTTCAGGAAGGGGTCGTGTTAGGATGGAGGGTGAGGGGTCATGACTAGGAAATATCAAATCAGTAAGAAGTTTGGGGTTGGATTAGATTGGATTGGATTGGGTTGATGCTATAGAAGGAGCTATCTTATGTAGACAGTTTGGGAATGTATCTGCAGATGTCAAAACTCACCTTTTGAGTACATCAATCAAATCTTGAACAAGTTCTTGTGTGTCTACCGTCGAAGGTTCTTTTGTAGTTGCGATTTTGGATTCGTTGCCGTTGTCGTTGCTGTTGCCAATACCATTTACAAGAGCGGGTTGATCAATGCTATCGTCGCGTTTCCGTTTCGCTGATAGTGTTATATCTAAATGCGGTTGTTGAGTGGGGGGACTGAGAATCCCGTTGGTCGAGGCCATCACGTAGTTCTCGCGGTCCAAAGTTTTTTATGGTTCGAAATTCCTTTTTTCGCGTCGCGATCGCAAATGGTATGGACGTGTGTGTTACCGATGAAGGAGACACTCCTTTTTTTTTTTATGTAAGGG
>NGKJ01000086.1:53596-78820 GCA_002162495.1 Myriosclerotinia curreyana | reverse complement strand
CCCTAAGCAAAGGTTAAATTTTGGGCCTGGAGTACACCAAAAAAAATCAACCTTTGCGCAGGGGAGGGAAGAGTATTATTATCAAACAAGTTTACTTGGGCCGGGAAGTGGTAGTTGCAGCCCCGGATAATAATTTGGATGTTCAAGCTTAAATGTTGGTCGTGGAGACAAGGAAGAAAACTTAACAACGACATCGAGATGAGATGAAATTCGAATCGACGCACAACATCAATATCCAATTCGAGGGATGTGAGAGAAATATACCTCGGCGGAAGTTCCGGAATCTGGACACGAAGGTTTTAGCTAAGAAACAATGCTAGCTATCTCTTTATAGAGCAAAAGATCTACTATTAGAAATCTTCGGAACTTAACTTAACTGAAATTGAGTTTAATTAGAACTATACTTTCCCCGATTCAATCTACTTTATAATAACTTCAACTTGATTTTGACTTGAATAAGAATAAAATACTTTGAAATTGTCTAAAAGTTCAAAACTCGCTTGTTTTCTACTTAAACAATAAAAGTTATCAAAATCTACTACGAGTAATATCTATTAAGCTTAAACAAAGCTATTTTGATCATTTAGCTAAAACCCTCTACTTACTGAGCCTCAAGTTGATCTTCTTCCTCGTTAATCTATCTGTAGGATCAATTATTTAATAATATTATTAGTGAACTCAAAAAACTCGAAGCGCCCGGACGGGGCCGATGGCGTATTATAAGTAGGTAAGTTACCCCTGATTATTTTAGGCCTTAAACGGATGGTACCTTTTTATGGGAAAAAAGAATGATACATTCATTCATTATTGATATTGAGTTGGTCTACCAAAGAATAAGTATTACCAACTGTTAGTTGATCTATAAAAGAAGAATCACTAATAGCATCAAGATTAATTAAGAGTTTTTGGATCCAGGAAGAGAGAATGAAATGTATTATTACTTGAGTAGAACTGTAGAAGTTCAGACAAGAACATTTTGTCTAATTAAATCGGCTATCGGGTATCCACTCAGACAGAAGAAGCGAATGTGATGAAAACTTTATCATACATACCATACATACCACATTCCTACAGTACGAAGTACATTTATATACAAATCAACATATAATGTTATTATTCTCATATCATCAAATTTCAATTCGTCCCACTTCCCTCCCACCTGAAAAATTGTTCTCATGCTCCACTAATTCCACTCCATCAATGAGGTTCTTCGTTCTGGCTGATCCAGTTTGATGGAATCATTCTGCATCGGCTGGCTGGCTGGCTGGCTGGCTGGCTGTCACTTGACGCAGGGGATAAGAATCTTTTTCTATGCACAAAGCTGTCAGCTTACAAAGGTATGGGACCCAACGATCGAGTTGAAATTGCCCGGCAAGCAGAAAAAGGTAAGTCAGGTACGGGAAACTTGGATGAGGATGCAGGGGTAGGGACGGAGGTGTCACTTCTTTACATTTCAATCTCTTCCACACCATTATTTTTCTCGAAAAACGTCGCAAATGGAACATCCGAGTGCATATTTGCCTGTGATAATGAAATGCCGAACACAAATTCATTTACCTTAACTAATCTAGAAGCGTCTAATGGAAATTTAGAAAGAAAGGTGTGGGAACTTGGAAGCAGAGCTAGTAAATCCTCGAAGCGCTTTCCACTTTCCATTAGGCTTTTCTAGGTTTCATTCCTATTATAATATGAAAAAGGTTTCTCGCTGATTTGGTTTTCACAGTGGAAATATGGAGATATAAATATGCTTACCTTCTCGCGTTTCCCGGTTCATTTGCTGGTCTCGTTCGTCTTCCACGTTACAGGGAGTAGATATCACTATAACCAACATCCAATAGGGGGGTCAGCATGAAAGCTCACGCTGTGCCGTTTCTGTATGACATTACCTTAACTATACTATACCACCGATACCTTAACTTGCCTTACCATCCATTCATTTACTGTATTATTATCTATCTTTCTTAACTGTTTCGTACGTATACAACATCATACACTTTTGTGTTCACAACCTCATGCCAATCAAATTTACTTCCGATCGAAAATTGAGCTGCAAATATCCGGCCATAGAATTCAACAACGAGAAAGTCTACATATGTAATAATGTCTGTGAGACGAACAAGATCGGTATCTAAGTGGAAAGAAGTCTTAGGCTTCGACGAGGGGTCCTACCCCACATTCGAAACTCCTCCTCCATATCATCGCTATGAATCCTCCGAATCCCTCTATGAATCAGTAGGATCCATCAGTCCTACTGTATCCTACTACCATGAGACACTCGAAGAACTCACTCCCAAATTTCATTATTCCGATGCTCCTGAAGTCGTAAATGACACATCTTATTACGATGATGCGCCGGAGCTGTCAGATACTCCTCTCGATTATACCTATTCAGATGCTCCGGAAGCAGTTATAAATCCATCAGATGCCCCGGAGGCAGTTATAAATCCATCAGATGCTCCGGAAGCAGTGATAAAACCTCCAACCTCATCTAATTTCTCGCAAACTCCAATATCAGCGATAACGTCGAGATTTAATACCACTACTTATTCGACTCATGCACCAAACAATATAACATCACATACCCCAATCAAACCGTTAAATACAGGAATTAGGTTTCCACGCGATTTAACCTTTACGAGGAATTCAATACACGATATTCTTCTCTCGCCATCATCACTACCACCGACAAGCAACCATCAAAAACCCCTCCCAACCCCACCACCACTATTTTACATAACAATCCACCAATCCACACCCCCAAACGCTCCCGCGCCTACACTTCTAAGCAACTCCAACAAACCAGACATAGCACTACATTCCACGGCCTCGCCCACATCCCCCCTCCTCGCCTTCGCCAGCTTCAACACCGTCACCCTCATAACAGACATCACGACACTCCCCCCACCAACTCGACCACTCTCTCCCCTCACGCCCCCATCCTCATCCTCCTCCCTCCCATCAAAATCCATCATACCGCCTCCCACAACCTACAACCTCCCCACTTCCCCCGGAGACTCCCTCACCTTCGGCGTCCGATCCCAAGGCTACAAAACGGAAAAATTAGTCCCCACAGGTGGGATCTTCTCGGCAGAACGCTACGCCTTCTACCACACCCTCCCCCGCACCTTTGTAAAGGAAAAATTCGAATGGCGCCAAGTTTCCTCGTCCTCTTCCACCCCAAACGTAGGAGTCTCGCACATCCCTGAAGAAATGACGAGTAAAAAAGGCGGCGTCAGGATGAAACTTATGAGATGTTCGACGGGCGAAACGATTGCGGTTTATGTGGGCGTGGGCAATGAAGATTGGGCGGATAGGGAAAGGAGGAGGAGGCCGAGGGGAGAAAGGGAAAGAGAAAAGGAAAAGGAAAAGGAAAAGGGGAGGCTGTTGGGCATGATGCGATGGCTGGAGTTGGAGAGTGGGAGCGCGGGGTTGGGTGATGAGTTTGAGTTGAT
Source organism: Myriosclerotinia curreyana (assembly GCA_002162495.1). NCBI lineage: Eukaryota > Fungi > Ascomycota > Leotiomycetes > Helotiales > Sclerotiniaceae > Myriosclerotinia > Myriosclerotinia curreyana. Next base: position 75,368 of record NGKJ01000086.1, on the reverse strand, counting down.
GGGGGTGATGAGTGTGCTGGGGGTAATGGAGAGATGGAGGAGGGTAATGAATGTGCAGAAGCAGTTGGGTATGTTTACTTCGTGAGAGGGGGTAGGGGATCGAGGTATGAGGTCCTCAGATGGTAGAGAGAGAGAGGTAGAAAGTGTGGATGTGATACCATGTGATGGATGAGAATTCATATAGATGGAGAAAGCAGTGGATAGTGGATAGTGGATACTAGAGGGGGAAGAAATTGTACATGGAATTGGAGAATAGTAAACTAAGTAAAAGCATTCAGTGGTGGATGTGCCATGTATTTAACTGGTATACATATTTAAATGTATGTTATATATGTCATGTGTAGTATTTTAGGGGTTCTGATGAGGTTTGACGGTGCTTGCTGCGGTGCTTGATGAGGTATTTGGTGCAGCCAAATGTAGTCCTGCAGCTAAACCTAGAGAAAATCGCAAACCGTATTCCCCCAATAGTAGAGCCCCGTGATCCTTCCTCCACTCTGATTTCTGATCCTCGGATCGGAATCATGAGTCTTTCAGTGGCATTTTGGGTGGGTAGTGGAAGTGGCAGTGGCAGTGGTAGTGGCAATGAGACGATGGTATCGTTTAACTTGGAAGATGGTGATTACTAATGTTTTCATAGGAGGAATGTGTGGCTCATGAAGCCAGAGGGGAGGCTTGGGGAGGCTTTATGTATCTTGGTGATGTTAATTTCGTGCGCGGTGAGACGTTGAAGTCTGTCATTGCTTTGTTTAATATCGACGGAAATACCACGGGATCGGATGCACTCGCATTCGGTGTATGTGGCATGGAGGTCAGTTGAATCTACTAAGTAGCATTGATATTGTAAGGTATATCTCCAGGTATGAAGGCCTTTTTACAATGTGTATCAAAGCTGGGCGCAACAACAGTGGTGTTACAAAACCCTTCACAGCCAGAGTTCTTAATCACGAGGTCCTTTCTGCTGTTGTAGTCTTGCAATACTGACAAGAATGTAGGAGTTTAAAAGCCAATAGGATTTCCCGAACCCTTTTGAATGCTGGTCATCAATCCAGTTCCATCATTTACAAATGGCCCGGGCGACATTGGCAGCATAGGAGTTTTAGTACTTGAGTAGCCTGCGAACAAACGGTAGATGCTCGCTGGAGCAGGGGGCCTTCAATTGCCACAATATATGCCAAGAGTGCGGCCAGTACGATCTCATTGAAGTTCTTACCCGAAACCAACACGTTCCAAATGCCCTGACCGAAGCTTCAGGAATGATAAAGATCGCTATATCCGTCCCGTGCAGTGCCTTCAACCACCAGGCTATATTGATAGCGTCAGAAAATGCCACTGAAACCAGGACGTTGGCTATTGTTGATATCATGGATAAAAATGTGCTGCTTTGTATTCCCATATCTTCAGACCCGAATTTTTTGTGCCAGTTCATGATGGTATCCACGCGTTGCCCATCAGATGAAAAAAGAACGACCACCATTGAAATTGTGCAAAGGTAATGTATCAAATAGAGATAACATCCCGATGATTGGGAATGAGGTCTAGAACCCAGGGTTTTCATGGCGGTAATTTGCTGTATATTACTTCATCCGCTTTGCCACGGTAAGTGAAGTCCATTATAATTCATGGGATGATAATTGAGAACGAGATGGAAGAGACAAATAAACAGAATGTGAAACATGAAGAGAGTTTCCCTTTTGGAGCCTTGCTCTCGTCTATGATTTTCATCTGTCCCTGACTCAAGAGACAAAGAAATTTGTAAACCGCCCCTCGTCCACATCGGCGTAAAAGTATGAAACTCCTTGGTAACACAAGTCCATCCCAGCCTTGATGTCGAGAGCAGGACACGTAGAAGTCAAGTATGGTGAAGTGGTTTTCATAGGACACTGATCCTACTTGTGCTACATTATTTGTCGCCGGGTAATCTTAAATGTCCTAAAAGTTCGAATGGAGATATCTGCAAAGGAAAGTTGGCCTCAAGATAATGCCCCGGCGATCTCAGCAATGAGATTGGTTGAAGTCGTGGGGGCCATATATAAGGTATAAAATGGTGCTGGTAAGATACTAAGATGTCAAAGTGAGGATGAATGCTCAGAGATCAGAAAACTTGTGCCGAATTACGAAGGTTATTATTTCGATTTCGATGCTCCATGGTCTGAGCTAGGTTGCTCCTTCCACTGTAACGAATATGGTTGATAAATGCACATAGGGGATGTAAAGCCGAAGATTTCCCGGTAGCTCGCTTCGTCCTGTCGAATCTCTCCATCTTTAAGTTTCGCACTCCGAGGTTGCACTCAAGCAAAGACGAAAAGGAGCTGACGATAGGATTTGATCATTTTATGATAGAAAGAAACATAATATATCTCATTGTCTGCCCCTTTATCAACTAAGACTCATATAGAGCATTGGCTGGAAAATTTGACAACTATTACGAACAATCTCTTCACCGAATGTCATCAACCATTTCACAGCGGCGAGGACAAAGCCGAGCCGTAAGGCTACAATGACACCAATTTCCTCAGCTTCTGAACCGTAAAGCTTCTTTTATCCATCACCCAAGCTTTGCTTGAGGTTATGTATATTATGAGTCAAGCCACAAGAGCCAAGTTGCTTCGCGGTCGTGTGATTTATCCAGAAGGGCATCAATTTTTCGCGTCACATTCCTTCCCTCACTGAAACAAAAACAAATGCTTTATGAATCATTCCATAAATCTTCAACATCTTTCGCGTTTTTCTTATATTGCGCGTGTCTCTGGATTTGCATCTTTATTCTTGTCTGTCATTTCTAAGCAGGTTCATCCATCATGGCGCCCATCAAATACTACCCATCGCAAATTGGATCTAAACTCGTTACCCCTTTATCTTTTACTGCTTCTCCTATCAAATTACTCATTGAAGACTTATGGACTGGGTTCATAAATCTCAGATATACCCCCAATATCTTTTTACCTCTTTCTCCTTCTACTTCTGGTGATCTTTGCGAATTATATCCTTCCCTAAAGAACCTGGGAAGTATTGCCTTACATGTCGTTCTATTCTTTTTGCAACTCTTCTTCTTGCTTTCAATCCCTATGTGGGTCTTGATGCCAGTATGGGTGGTAGCGATAGGATTTACTGTGTTCTGGGTGTTTAATCTCGCAATATGTTTCATTTTGAATGGGTCGAGATTGGTGTCAACGTATGAATCAGCTCCAGAGTATGCCCAGAGAAAGGAAGAGCATGCTCATGAACAATGGATATTTTTGAATGGTATTTGTTTTGGGTAATACAATTGAGCGAACTAATTTGTTGCTGTATACTAATGGGTTGATAGTCGCCACTGGCTCAAATGTGCCGTGAATCGTCTGGCTCTCACGTTTGGCCGCCCGGTCCTAGGAATTCACAATAGAACGTAAGCTTTCCTGGTTCTGCAATTTCACCCTATTGACAATGTATAGAAAAGGTTTCATCTTTGACCTCCTCGAATGTCTGATCGAACGCTCTATCAGTTACGCCAACACCGACATCCGCACCGCCTACCGTATCCTCAAAGGGAAGCTGTACGACCCCAACATTACCCGAGTAATTTTTGTTCTCCACTCCCAAGGTGGCATTCAAGGCGGCATGATAATCGACTGGCTCCTCGCCGAAATACCTCAAGATCTTCTCCAAAAGCTTGAAGTCTATACGTTTGGAAATGCCGCCAATCATTTCAATAACCCGCATCTCCATCTAGCATCTCAGAAAAATGCCCTGGCTCACCCCTCGTTACCAGCAACTTCTCTCACTAGAACAATTACTACTTTTTTCACCAGCTCGAATGGACCTGTAGAACTTCCTGCTATTCGAAATGGGAATGGAAAGACAATTCCTCATATTGAACACTACGCACACACGTATGACTTTGTATCTAGATTTGGCGTACTTCACTATCACGACAATTACAGTAATGATACATTCGCACCACGTTTCATGGGAAGAGTATTTGAAGTAGAGGATGTAAGTACGATCGATTTGCTACCTTATATTTTGACAATGCTGCTACCAAGCTTTCTTCCAAAAATCCCAATCTTGAACCTCCCAACCCAATACTAACATTGCAATCCACAGAGCGGCCACATGTTCGTACAACACTACCTAGACCGCATGTTCCCGCTCTCCAAATCCCTCCGCAAACGCCTCCCAGGCAGCGGCGTAAAACAAGACAGTAAAGGTCTCGCCGGCGGCTGGGAATGGGAGCGTGTAGATGAAGACTCGGGGTTTATGGAGAGTGTAGTACAAGGTGTAGGTCGCGTGAAATCGGAAGATAAACTGGGGAGAGAAGATTGGGAGATTAGCTATGTGGGGGAATCGGGGCTTGAGGATGATGAAAATGATGAAGATGAGGATGAGGGGGATTTAGGGCCGGTTGGTGGGAAGAAGGGGAATGGGGGGAAGACGAATAAGAAAACGAATGAGGGGAAGAAGAAAGGGACTCTTGGAGGAGCGACGTTGAAGGAAGAGGGAATGACGTTGGTGAATGGATTGGATAGTAGAGAGGTTAGGAGGGCGAGGGCGTTTCGAAACAAGAAGAATTTTAAGGTTAAGGATTTGAGTAGATTGTGGTTGTATCGTAATGGGAAGAGTCCTATGGATTGAATGGGTTATGGTGGTAGGTTATTTCGTTTGTTATAGAGAAGACTCGGATATGGTGTTTGGTGTGTGTTTTGGGACGGGCTGCTTTTGGCTTTGACGGGTTTTGAGATGTTCATTTCTAGTGGGATTATGTTCACCTTGATGTATCGGTATACAGGTGACTTGGAGAGTTTGGGTCTTTCGATTTTGGATTTGAAGTTTAAGAATAGGGGTTCCACTTTGCTCGGTATAGGAAATGGAAATCGGTGTTTTTCTCTCGTGAGATGCGAAACGAAAACACGCCCAGAAGCTGCGAATGTACAATCTTCCCATAACTATAGGTATTATTATATTCTGAATTTGATATACCGCCATGTCCCACTCCAAACCATGCATCCATCCCATCGCTCCATATGATACCCCCCGTCCATGCATAAACGCATCAAGCATAAGCATTATCACCCTTTTCTTTACAAACCGGACAGCCCCCTCTAATTCTATCCCGTAATAATCTCGCCCTCGTAACCTTCGTCCCAATACTATGCACGTTTGTATATCTGCGCTCATCATCCCCATCATCAAACCCATCATAAGTAGGATGTCTTTCGGCATCCGCAGATTGCCGAATCTGTTCTTCATTCTTGCCATAGTTTAGTAAATGTGACAAGTGCCATACGTGACCGCATGCAAATCCCACAAGTGTTTCCATTTCACCTTCGTAGAAGGCATTTTTGCAACTCATGCAGTGTGCAGGTTTGTGTTTGTGCAACCGTCTTCCTGTAGGTTGCTGAGTTTCATCATTTACTTCGAATTCATGTTCTATGACATCGAATTTAACGCCACGACGTTGGCCCGCTCGGAGAGTATTTTGAGCCATTGTAACTTCCCCTCTTAATACTCTTGCCACTCCCTGACTGATACTTTCTTGAATTTCATATTCCTTGATCATTCTACTCAAGCCTTCTCTCAGGCCCTCGATCTCTAGACCCTCGGGAATCTTTCGAACTAACCGGATTGGGTCAATTGCCGTTCCAACCTCTTCCAATAATCCACGGATGAACCTAGGTTTATCCATAGAATATTCGAGAAGATCATCCCAAAGATCGGCATCGTTCTGAGATTTTGCAAATGATATTGCTTGTGAGACATCTGCTAGACGATCAATAATGAGATAGAGAGCACGTTTTGTTTGACCAGTCTTTGAGTAGAGATACACGAGCTCTGGGATATATGAGTAATTTTCACATTCAAGTGTCGCCTGAAGATTTGTTAGCTTGTATTATTAAATAAGGTGATGGGCTACACAAACCTTTTCAAAAGTGTAGAAAGTAGACGATTTGAGGAATTCCATCAGTAGCTCGCGATCATATATTGCGAAGAGGTGTACAGCTAAATCAGCGAGGCCATCAACGAGTGATCTACTCTCTGCCAACAATCGATCGCGATTCTCGCCTGGAATTTCATCTATACCATCTCCTTTCCAGAGCGAGCTAACGTAGAAGAAGAGGTACAATGGCATTTCTTCTAGTTGATCCACAACAACCTGTGGGCCAACGAGGCCGTGATGAGCCTCGTCGACAAGTAATTGAATAGCTTCGGAAGTAGCTTCCTTCAATTCTGAGACAGGAGCATGTCGTCTCTGGTTCTTCGAAACGCGGAGCATAATGAGGCTAGGGATATCATCTGCAATTGCATCTACCAAATGATATTGCTTTATAAGACTCATGGCGGCGTCTGCATCTTGGAGCTTGATGTAACATTTCAATGCCTCGCGAGGTCGACCATCAGCAACGTATAGCTTCCCTAGACTTTCCATGACAATTCGCCAATCCCTACCAGTTTCGCCATTTTCTACACTGTCTTGGCGGACATCACGGTATTTGAGCTGATTTTCTAAAGCTGTTGCTACAGCTTTGACATCGAATAATTCGGGTGACCATTGATCGAGCAACTCCCTTACTCGTGGTAAGTTGTGGGTAATGTAATGGCCCAGTACAACTTCGTAGATTGTCGACGGCAGCGGTGGCGTGATCTGTACTGTTGGTATGAAGTTGGTAATCTCATCAAACTTATCTTTTCCCGCAAATGCCCAGACCCAATGTTCCCACCGCTCTGATGTACCTAGCACTTTGCCACAGATCCTTCCTGCAGCAGCCCAGTCATCGTTCTCAATTAGTGATTGAATCCAAAGCTCACCAATTCTACGCTTCTCTTTTTCTACGGAAGAATTAATTAAGCGGCTTGCAGATTCAATCGTGGTGCTTTCGTTATCATAGAAGTCATCACTACTGGACCGCGTTCGATCAGGAGTTCCTGGACCAATCTCGGAGAGCTTCTCGGGAGAGGATGATATCACTTCAGGATGCTCATCAATCAATTCCCATGCCTCTTGGTGTTTTTCGTGCTCTAATAGCCATGCAAGATGGTCCGACAGATCTCTCTTGGTAGCCAAAATACAGTCATATGGACTTTGAATAAAGATTTTCATCCCTGGTGTGGAGATATGCGGATGAGCAACAGAGGGACGATTATGGTGAGCAAGTTTCGACCTAACGGACGTATGTTTCGAATCACCCTCGCCTGTGCTTCCGTTGCTGATTACACTTGCACTTGAACTGAGCAGTGACGTTGCATTGATTGTAGCATTCCACATACCGCTGCCCATTCCTGTCAAGGCTTCCAAGGTTCCTCGGGGTGTTTGAACGACTGGTTGGTTTCGAGCCGCAGGAAGCACGCATAAATGATAATCACCAGCTGAAAGTCTTTCATAGCGGCTGACCGTCAAGCCATCAGTATCGACTTCCTGTGATGTTCCAAGATCAATAAGACGAAGTTCTGGCGATAGTGCGTTTTGTCGGCGTCGTATTCCACCACTCGGTCCACTATCATTCGACCCAGTGGATAAATGAGATTTATGTCCTTTGGGTGTAAAAGATTCCTCATCCTCGTTTTCATCAGGCATAACATAAGCAAGCACAACAAGTAAAGTTGGGGTATATAACGATAATCCAGAAATAATGCAATCCATCCGTAACCTGTTAATGTTAGAAGGGGGCGGTGATATCGTGCAACAGGTTCGGACTTTGCGACTCACATTTTGATGATCTCAGCGCTACCGACTGTACGCTCTCCCACATGTTTTCCAACCCCAGTTCCACCGGGATGCACATTGATCATCCAGATTGTGCCTCCCCATCCAACGACCAACTTCTCAATACGCAGTTTATCTCTTGAGGCTTGCAATCTCAATTTCGCCGTGGCGGGAGATGCAGTTGACGATTCGCGAGCTTTATCATCTTCATCCGTTTCAAGTGTTTTCTCATCTATCCATTCGACCCTAGCTTTCCAAACACTGGCCATATCTTCCCATTGCTCCCCGTCTGGACGAGCTATGTGCCCAATTCGCTTCCAAGCAGATTCGGTATCCGCACTATCCAATTGTAGGTCAGAACGCATAATTTTGATACCATGCTCATTGCTCCATGCGACATATCTTCCTGATAAGGACCACTTAATGGTATTAATTGTGCCTTCTCCGGAATGTAACACAGTATCTTTTCCAGCATTCGTTCCTAAACCGATGGTTCCTAACCATCCACTTGCCGTAGCCGCCGCACTTCCAGTAGTAGTAGACGTTGAGCTCGTTCCTGCTTTGCCGCCGACGGTAAGCACAAGATTCCCCGCCAACCCTCCTGATATATATGTGCGGTCATTTTTGTAATCCGGTGATAGGCTGACAGCTTGAACAGGCCTTGCGAAATCCCTCAACTGTACATCTTTTACATCAACCAGTGACGCTATGCAAACCTTGCCATCAACAGAAGACGTCCCAATGTAGATTGCGTTCGAAGGAGTTTTTGGTACTGCTGGAACTCCAGGACTTCGAGCAGTGTTTGTGGAGGCCTGCGACGTCATTGATGGAGCTCTTTGTGGCGTATTCGGGGCTTCCGGATGTACTCGCGATGTAAAACGTTGCACAGCTTCAGGAACTGCTGTAGGTAGGGGAGGGGGGAAGGGGGATATGGAAATACTCGTAATAGAGGCGGAGTGGGCATGGTAGGTTCGAATAGACTTGAAAGATGGTAGTGATAATACGTGCTGCACAGGATGTTAGCAGGTTGTTCCAAGGAAAAGGGGGCAATCTGTTACATACAATGTTCCCATTGTGTGTACCAATAAACTATAAAATAGTTAGCTAGAGAAATCCAATCACCCCGAGTTGAAGATTCACCATCTTGTCGCCAGCAACCAGGAAAGTACTTGTAGCATCTCCATTTCTATAGACTGGACCAAGATGACTTGTCATTCGAGCATATTTCAGCTTGGGCTCCTCCTCCTCCTCCTCTTCATCATCTTCATCCTCATCTGATTCTGTTTCAATGGTGTCGTCCTCATCTCCCGTCTCAGTCCCACCTTGGCTGGACTCGACATTTTCCAGATTTTTGCTGTCGCCTTGTTCTTCTGACCCTTCAGCCATGACGGCAGACTCTCACGATCACATTTGCTGTTGTTGTCAAGGGTGCAGGGTAGCTACACCGACGACGTCAATGTTTTGGAACACCTCAGATAGCCGAGTTCTAGGCTTTCGGCAGTAAGTTTATTTTTTTGTAATCTAATCTGAATCTGATTCGAACTCCCGCAATCATGGACAATTTTTTGTACAAATCATATTGTATGCCTAATAGGGTTTACAATTATCATGAAGTCTTTTTGTCGTTCGTTTTCCTCTGTCGCAGCTAGACGGCCAATTGGTGAGAATAATTCACGACTTCCTTATCGATGCTTGCATGCTCCAGCACCAGCGCCACACCCTAAAAAACGCAATTTCTTTTCTTCCAACGCTTCTCTCCAACAAGATGTCGCATCTTCCAATAATGAGCCGACGACTGAGCTGAAGCCGGTTCATAAAAGGAAACCTTTACGATCGCCAGCTGGGAAGACGAGTTTGAGGAGGGTGGCAGTTGAAGCTCAAAGATCCAGGCAAAATACAACTCGACCTGAAGCCACTTCAGAAAATGTTGAAGGAACGAATAGAGTTACAGCTATCTCCGTGGCAGATCATTTTGATATGGAAGCTGTCGCTCGAATTCTGCGATCGCATGGTTTTTCAATTGATCCGGATGGAACTAGTTTTGAATCCGATGAGGTCATACATACTCGAGGGGTCAACAATGGGGATATATTTGTGTTCCCTTCGGGCTCACTTGTGGCATGGTCTTTACCTCAGGACGTAGTTACAGATTTGGCGACTAAGACCCTGCTACCAGCCGCTATCGATTCACATGTTGGCGATGTTGAGATAGAAGATCTAGAATGCGAGGAAGACTCTAAACGGGAAAACAGCAGTATCAGAGGAGATGTAATTGTACTAGGTACGAAGGACTCGCCAAGTGAAGGGCGTCTCAGGTATGCTATGCTCAGCCGTATTTGTCTCGTGAATCATGAACGTTAATTTTTGACATAGCTCGCGAGTTGATACAACTCTTGCGAAAATCGCCTTTTCCTCCGGCCTTGCTCGTTCAACGAAACTTGCGGTCCTTGAGACCATGCTTTCAAAGTACTTCGAATCTACGAAAGCCATACCTACATTACTTTCACGAGGCTCAAGATTACCTTTCAATCGGCAATTTATGTTACAAAAGACTGGAGAGTTGCTTGATTTACGGGCGCGGTTGAACCACTATTCTGAGCTTACAGATTCACTCCCAGATTTATTTTGGGACAGTCGGCATGAATTAGGATTGGAAGGGTATTATGACCAAGTCGGAAGGGCTCTTGATGTTGGTGTACGGATCAGGACTTTGAATCAGAAGATGGATTATGCCCAGGAAATTGCAACAATTCTTCGGGAGACGATGAGCGAGAAACACAGCATTCATCTAGAGTGGATCATTATTGTTCTCATTGCTGTGGAGGTAGGCTTTGAGCTTCTGAGATTATGGAAGGAGCGAACTGAACGACTAGAAAAGGAAGCGGAGAAGGAAAATGGGACATGACGTGGAGCCAACTTCACTTTACTTCTTTCCTAAAATTGCAAACGATATACCCTACTCAATACCTGAGAGCAAAAGCACGTTGCATTTCTCCAAATAAACTGGAATACTGCCTTTCATCGTTGAATCCTATCTGGGTCTGAGATGATGACTCCGGACCACTGAATTGATCGTTTCCTTTCTTTTGGAAGCCATGGATTCAGCCTTTGAAGTCGGAATTGTTATAATATCCTACACTGTGATATGTCAAGTGAGTTTACCTACGGATGGCTACACCGCCGTGAAAGGTCTGAATCGCAGGTACTAGCATCAGCTATACCAAATATTATATCTTAGAAAGTGCAAAGGATCTGAGATTATGTTGGGGTGATGAAGGAGCGTCAAATGGACCGAGTGGCACCAAGCAGTTAAGACTCTGAACAGCCCGATTCTCAAAATGCGGCGGACCTGCGACGACATCGCTCTTTTTGAATGTAGGATACCCAGGACACTCAATGACCTTAGAGTAACCGGTCAACAAGATTGGCCATTATGTGAACTACTGGACAATTTTTCAAGACCCATAAGTCATGAACCGCATGACAAGATTTACGGCCTTCTTGGGCTCACCAAATTGTGAAAAATTATATCTTCATCACACCATTAAATCCATCCGACGATCGACTAATTGGCTATTTGAGGTCAAATGATGTCATATATACCGTTATGATATAGTAGTGAACCTAAATTGAGAACGCTATATGCTGCATGCGGTCCAGAAGCCCGATATCCTCGATATTTTGGAGGCGTTCCAGCAAATCGATATGGGTGATGATTAGAATACAACCCACAAATTCGACCTGCACGATCTTACGAATGCTACCCACAAGTTACAGACCGAGATATCGAACAAGACCTAGAGCAAGCTCGAAATAGTCTCCGAACTTTGCTCCTTGGATTTCGGCAGAGTTACTTGTGGCGAGACAATTTTCTATGAAGTCGAAACTCCATAACTAACTATATGGTGTTTATGCTTTCTGGAGACATACCTACTAGGTAGATATTTGCTGGATAGCCTAACGTCGATGCACGCCATCTCTTGGACACTTCCCATTCTTCTCTACCGCGTATAGTGCTGGAGAGGGTAATTCTATCAAGCGCAAAGACACCATCACCACATTTCTGGGTTCTCGCACTCTACTCAATAAGTCAAACCTGGCAAGCGATTCATTCAAATGTATACAATATGTCTCATCTCTTTTGCGGGGATTCACTTCAACCCAACTCATAAGTATCGATCCTCCAACTTTACAATTTCAATGTTTGCCTTAATCGTATCCTCATAATCCCCGTGATGAATCCATCTCATCTTATCAGCCAAAATATAGTATGAATGTACTCTTATTAATATTAATTTACATGACTTGCCAATGCCACCGCCACACCAGCCTCTAATCGTTTCGTCGACATCATCCTTCTTCATTATAAGCCTACTCAAGCCAAAAAAAACTGTGGCTTCTAATTTGCCTTTTGCAAAGCACGATCATTTTAGGCCAAACCTTTTGTCATTTAAGGAAGCTCCTCAGCCTTTCCTCTCGCTATCGTACCTTGACGAGCCACCTCAACCTATCTTCCCCTGATCCGTCGCTTGCGGGGTTGCACAGCCGTTTCTTCACACCTTTCGTTTATCTCTTCATCGTTCCTAAAATCGAGAACGCGACGCTGTATGACAGATCTTGAAAGTCCCACGTTCATTCGGACGCTGTTCACAAACGCGGCTTATCAATAGCTACAATTAAGTTGCCTGGTCAGATTTTTTTACTTCAAGGCTGAGGGGTCAGCATAGTCTGAAAAGTACCTCTACGGCACTAGTATGTACATAGACGCAGTGGTACACCTTAATCGGCAATTTCGGTGGTATTGAAGATGAATCATTCGTCATTGCTGACATCAAAACATCTCAAGCTGAACTCTGAATCGGATTCGCGAAAATTCTGACGTCCTTGTCCGTCTCGTTGCCTTGCCAGTACATTTTCGCAGGATGCAGAATGTAGATGCTGTCTTAGGGCTATTGATCCGACACGGCATAGCCCTTGCAATGTCATGCCAGGAGATCAATCCAGCGCTCCTGCAGGGCTAAGCTGTCCAGAAAGTTCCGCCTGCCAGTTTCATTTGTCGAGCGACAACAATAGAGGAGCAACAGTGGGCAATTTATACCTCATGGACGTAAATGACGACTCTAAACTAAACAAAATCTTTACGTACGCCGGGAAAATTTTGTGCTCATATGGGTAAAAACGAGATCCAAAACCCGATGCAGTGATAGGATTGCAGCCGCTGCAGGACGCGCGAACAAAGCAGCCTTCATCTCCGTGGTACCGCACCGCAAGGCTGAGTTATATGTGGTTACACATCGTGTAATGACCAATGAAGAAAGCTAATGTGGTTTGCGTGTTACTCACCCATATGCGCGCATCTATAATTGCGATCTATGTAATCTATGGAAGTGGCCATTCATCACTAAACAGGAATCGCTCGTTAGAGTTACGTTGTTACGGCACAGTTGCTGAACTTGATAGTTGACTGAAGGGTGCTTCTGGCAGCGGGATTTATTGATGATCCTAGGCAACGATTCGCTCTGCTACAAAACAACAAAGCTATAAGACACCTGACAGGAAACCTCTCGCATGGAGGCAGCCCACAATCTCCAGAAATGATTCTGATATCATGCCTCCTTTTTATTTGCTTCGAAGCGATGCAAGGAAACTACGAAGCTGCATTTGCTCATCTTGAAAGTGGCCTGAAGATTCTTGGCGACTGGATGGAGAGAAATGAAAATAATGACCAAAATCATCTAGAGTCAAATTTGACTCGGAGCTCGTACCTCTGTTTGGTACTTTAGAAATCCAGGCAACGACAGTTTTGCCTACTAGTTCTATTCAAAGAGGAATGACAATGGGATCCACGAAATTTGATTTCGGAACCCAAAGCAATATACCAGACGCCATTGCGTCCCTCAGCGAAGCAAAAAGTTATTTGCAATACCAGACTCACATTATATTAGAGTTTCATCGAAGCGCAGCACAGCAGCATAGCCCGGATAAGAAAGAGAAATACGATACTCTATGCTCGGATAGCAATAAAGCTCTGCTAGATGAAAAGAGGAAGCAAAATCTACAGCTTGAGCATTGGTCTAGAGTATTGAATAATTTTGCTCAAACCCCTAACCAAATAATGGATACGAACTATCTGCGAGCATCCTTATCACTCAAGATTCACCATGTCGCGAACAAATTATTACTTGAAACGGCACTGTTCGAGAGGGAAATGGACTTTGATCGATATATGGACCAGTTTGAACTGATTACTTCCCTGGCCGAGTCACTCTTAAGATCATATGGTGATTCAATCATGAAAAATGGAAGAGTATTTCCTTTCACACTACGATAATACCACCTTTAATATCTGTGGTATGCAAATGTCGGGATCCTTCGATACGCAGAAAAGCGCTTGTTCTTTTGCCCAGTTCTTGTAGAAGAGAAGGTGGTTGTGACAGTGATTATGCGGGTAGTATTGGTAGATGGACGATAGATAAGGAAGAGGAGGGATCGGAGAATGTTTCGAAAGCAGATGAGGTTCTGGAATCCACTAGGATAGTAGTGGCGGAGATAACGTCGCTGGGACGACGGTGAGCGCTGGTAAAGTTCAAGCAAGGCCCTTGCCAGGAGATTGGAGATTTTGAACGGCAAGAGGAGTGGATTGTTTGGTGATGTGTACTTAGTCAAATGAGGACTCTGGTAGTCTATGTGTGAGACTGTATATTCTGAATATAATGATTCAAACCTTGTAAAACTTGAAGTGGACTTTGGTATTGGGTGCCTGAAGAATGTTATTCAAACTCTGACTAGTTACCCAACCTAATAGGTACCTATAGCCAATCCAGGATTTTAAATCTTGTGGTTCTCCAATTACTGGCATTGTTGGCTAAGAACACGGCTTGCTGGGTTTGGTTGCAATAGAGTTCTATCAAATAGGTATTCTTTCGCACATCAGGTGAGCTCAGGTTTTCTCGTTACTGTCTTCTTACGGAATCCCGAAGGAAGCAATTACATCACCGCCTGGGCAGAACCCTAGAAGACTTCATTAGCTGCATTTTATTGATGTCAAGTTCGAGTCTACCCATATGATCGAATTGTAAGCGATAACGCGAGGCTAGATGGGAGCAGTAATATGATTATATTTCTTGATAAAGATGGCCACCTTCCCCAAACTATGGTTTTCCATATTCACTCTCGAATGGAAATGACACCTCTGCAATGGGCTCTCCAATACTGGTCTCGCTTACGCCACATATATATTTCCAAATACTGCACATCTCCTCGTCAAATGGTGGTATGACAAAAAGATGCTCTGGCTTAACGGTTAGCAGCAACAACTCGAGGTGCGAAAGTGGTGTCTTTGTGGGGAGCATTCGATCCCTTCGGAGTCAGGGATATCCACTATAACGACTGGTCAGCAAAGATGTAGGGCATGTAGCGAGCCTGAACTTTTGCTATTTTGCTTTTCTTTTTTGCCCATTCGATTTTATTTATTTCGCCCATTAAATGCCTAGAGGTCCATAAAATCAACAAATGCGGTCGCGTAGGATCGGGAAGCGTATTAAAGCTAGAGATAGTAGGGAAGGATGTTGATAGATGTTCCTCAGATCCTGGCAATCTGAAACGCTCCACAATCTGGTGGATGGTTTTGTTTGTGTTTTTGGAGAGACGTGGGACAATAACAACAGAATGTCTAAATTGACACTGAGTAATGAAACCACTAAGCTAGAATGGGCATTCCCGAGATTTTCAGGCTACTTTTGACAGACAACCCCTTGTGAGTATTGTACTTATACAATAAATGTTTGTATATAATGACGCTGATCACTTGATCAGATGCAATAGTATGAAACAAACCTCCTCATCTCTCTCGACTTGTACGGCTCTAAAAGCTAATTGCTATCACTCCAAAGTTGGGTTTCGGCTCAGTCAAACTCTCCAGTCTTAGAAGCAGAAAAGGGGACACAACAAGCCTTAGATATTTTTAGATAGATAGTGCCAACAAGAATGAACTAAGCAAAGACATATGCAGACTCATATCTTTATGACATTTCGAAAGGCCGTCCTTAGAGATGGGTTGGACATCTTTTCGTACCCATTCTCCAGGTCACTGTCGCCAGAACCAAAAAATGTCGGAGTAGAATTAAAACCATCAGTGTTCTGCACAAAGCTTTTGCAAACAAATCCTGTGTGAGTGAGTTTATGACAGCAGATTTGTAGAGAGACGTTCATTGGCTTAGTCATCATGGATATACTTTATCCCGAGTTCTCTACTGTTTTGATCTCCCAACCTCTTGCGGATGTGTTTTTTTCTATTTTTAATCAAATGATATGATCTTTTCAATATGGACTGAGGGTTATCTGCAAAGAAATACGTGTGGATTAATATTTGCAGATCTCACTCCTGCGTGTTGGTATCCTGTTACGTTTGCGGATAGCGATGGCCTCGAACAAACAAAAATACTGATGGTGGTGGATATTCCCACTTTGCTGTACCGTTCCGGTCAAATCATCACGGATTTTCTTGTTAGAAGTTGAATTGAGCCTCGACAATTGATGATTTTATTACGCGCGCAATTCCGGCTTGCGATAGATGGCCCGCTCAAGTGTTGGTTGGCCTCATGGTGGTGCTTTCCCCATGACCACCTTATACAACTTGCTACTGCCATTTTGAATCGGTGTTCAAAGTACATACTATGCTTCAGTAATATTCGAGCATCAAAAGCGTTGTTATTCATTTGGTTTGCATACAGTCTTGAAAATGAGTATTTATAATCATTCGACAGAGACCTCCGTCATGAAGCACAGTCCAATCACACGGCCTATGCGTTACATAGTTGCATCTCGACATCTTCAGTCCATTGAAACATGTCCACATGGCATATCATACGCTATGGATTTGCCAAAATTGACCTCTTTCACGCTTTTTGGCAATCTACCACCTGAACTTCGTGCTCAAGTTTGGGCGTTTGCACTCTTAGAGCCACATATGGTAGAACTCGAAATTGTACCTTTCATGGATACCATATCAAGTCTGCAGTCACTGTTATCACCATCGACTCTTCGAAATAAGACTTCACATCCTCTTCTTTCGACTTGCATTGAATCAAGAGAAGAGGTTTTCAAGAGATACCGGTCGTCTGGACCTTGGAGATACAATTCACTTCCTATCAACTTTGCTATCGACTCATTATTCATCAGGAATCTGGACTTTAGTTCTGGTCAAAGCTACTGGTTCCCAAGCGCGGATTTTGTGAGGAGTGGTCGCCAAAGAGTGCCTCTACTGAGAATTTTCGAGTGCGTAGAAAGTTTAGTAATTTCTCGAGAATCTATTCTCAGTGCATCATGCGAAGCAGAAAGTGTAATTCGCCGCTGCTTTCCGAAACTTTGCTTACTCATCGTTTTCATGGATGTACATTCAAAGGGTGGATTCTCTTCAAACTGTCCTTCTCGAATTCTATTACATCCGGAAGATGATCGTCATGTATCGGTTCTGACTTCCGCATCATCGACTTGTCAGTGGGATGCGATCTCTGCGTCAAGAGTTAAAGTATCCATGCAAAGACGGTTTGGCAGACAGGAGAGAATTCACAGAGGCTTTGTTGCTCCAGTTGTGAAGGTTGCGAGCGCCTGTAAATGCTTCTAAATCATAGTGGAATGAAAGGGTGCTTTATCTGATTGGTACAAATCACACTCATTATTGGGTGCCCAAACGCAGAATGGATGCAACTTCGGCCTTCTCGTTTTTGGAACACATTCGAGCATTTGCGAGATGTTTTGCGTAACGAAAAGACTGCGATTGTCGGGATAGTCATAGTGGGAAAGATTGGTCCCAATCTTTACCCCGCCCTGCTTCAACTAATCAAATCCAACGATTGTGGCGTTATAGAGGGCCTGCCAGTGCCCGTTTCATGAATTGAATATGTAGCAGAAAAAGAGAATTCAGAGGCACAAGGGTCGTGCATTAGTCGCCTTATCTCAATCCTTGTTGCAACCAAACTGCCGGGACTTCTGATGCTCTCTGATAGGGTACGAAGAGTGATCACTTTTGCAGCAAGACCTTGCTGCAGAATGGTATCAATTAGCCTCGGAATATCCTCAACCTGGGCTCGCAAAGGCAGATTCAACTAATCCATCACTGCGCCTTCGAACATGAGATCAAGTAAGCCAAGTCTTTCTAGCTTTCAATCAACCTCCCCCACTTTCGTCACATTTCATATTCTACACGTCGACAATTATTACTCATATCTTTCGTCTTGCGTTTTTTCTTACATTGAATACCTCTTTTTAGTTATCAATTGTCAAGCTTTATCATCTCACCATACCATATTTCGTTATATCATAAAAAGTCGCCGACTATTGCCCAAGCGCTTGGTGGTTCCAGCGTCTGTGATCTGATTGGTTGATCCACGCAAGACCTTGCCGCCGTGAAAACTACCTGGTAGTTCATATCCCTGCGAGGTCTCTTGCTCAATAATACCGGCATCTTCTTGTTGTACTCGGTCTTCTTGGTTTGGTTCGAATTGAGCTTTATCGAGACTATTGTTATACAGACATTTCACATAACTCTGATGATTCACAGAAAACATACAAAACGCTTCCTGTTGTACAGAAGATAGCCTCGAATATACAAACAGTTCACCTTCGTAACATGGCAACTACTGAAAGCTATCGTGCCCAACTGGCAATCCAACAACGAGTGCCTCTTCTCTCAGGAATCTACAGTCCACCTCCAACCCATGAACACGGCCCCAACTCGGCAAAACGGTACGAAGCTATTGAAAACGAATCAGAATTCATCACAAACCAAGAAAAAATACCATATCTTTCCCCAGACTCAAATTCCTCATCTCAGCCTCTACGTCCCCTGCGAGGAAACAGTACAAACCGCTTTGGCATCTTCAATAAAGTCTTCACCACAAGCTCTCCTCCTTCTCAAAAAGTTGAAACAATTTCTATCGCTGTTCTTCTTTTACCTCAAGCGGGTACACGGCCCATTCTTCTTACAATTCGCACAATTGATATTCGCATTGAGGGACACAAAGATAACCATCTCTCCCACATTCCCGATATGCGATCTTTTTGGGGGGATGGTGATCCCTGGCATGCTCGAATACAAAAATATTCTTCCTTAGCCACGGTCACAGGCTCGGAAGACCACGCTCTAACAGGAACATACATGTTATTGTATACGCCAGAAGGAAATGGATTGCCTCTGAACCAGAGGTGGAGCGCAGGAGTTAGTGGAGATGCATGTATTGTGAAGCTGGGTAAAAATGTTTGGGGGACAGGAGGAACTGCTGCGTATGAAGATATTGATATAGAGTTTTTGGAGAGTGGGTTGTACAGAAAGATGTTGAGGGGATTGTTTGATAGACCTTCGAAGGGTTCAACTTCGGGTGCTATTGGACAGAATAAAGATGGTATTAATAAGGAAAGTTCATAAAGCACTAGCGTCTCTAGGATTTCTGTGACCGTATCATTTTGGTCTACATAATTATTTAATCAATGGACTCTTCATCGGTCAATTCTGATCGTTGGCGGGATAGTTTCTTGTTGAAACCATGAGTGGTCAGACCAGAGTTTAGACACAACACGATTATTAAACTGGCCTAATAGCGAAATTCTCAATACACAAACAATACAATGTTAGATTGATTGGTTATCGCGGCATATGTGCCATAAAATTTCCCACTAGACAAACATAAGTATCCAGACTAAATCTTAGCTCCCGGTGACCCTTCCCGGCGAGCTTCTCCCATTGTAACATAAAGCTAGAGGTCTTGGCAACCAACACCTACCTCATTAAAATTCCCAATACGTACAACTCCAGATCCTAACTCGATTGCTCGATTCTCCCTAAGAAAAGCATCAATAGTATTCGCTATTGCATGTCTCGAGGAAATCTTACACTCACACAATTATACTTCTCATTTTCCACCACGAGACTATTGCATCGCTAGATTCTTATATCGCAAAATAGAAGTAAATAATAAGAAAGGAATTAGGCCCCAACTACTTTTGAAATTTCTAATATCATCCGGGTTCTTCATTACTGAAGTCTCTACACTCTCATTCCCCTCTCCATACGTCTTATAATATCCCCCAACACTCATCTCATGCCCCAATATGCGATTCCCTCAAACGCACCCGATAGTACTGTTATATCATAACCGTGGATTATACTTTGCTTTTCTGTAATCTTACCTTCATCATCACCAATTATACTTTCATTTAAAACTATAAAACTACAAACTAATAACAGATAGCGCCGACGGATTTCCTTCCCATCTTTTTACATCTCTTCAATATGAAATCGGCTGTCTGAATAATATCTCAATCAATTAGTTGACGCGAGATATTTTCATGGCCGCCTGGGAGGAATAAAAATCATATGATTTTAAAGAAAATTATTCGGATGTCCAGGAGAGAGGTAGGTTAGTTCCATAGATCTTCTAGGATATAGAGGAAGTATATATATAAGTGGGGAGGAGATACCCGTGAGATCATAGTCAGAATCGGCCGGATATGGGAATCAAGACTTTTGGGATAGATATGCCTGCGTGTTGAGATGAAGTATGGAGGTTGAAGCCTTGAAGGTGAAGATGATGTTGGGCAGGAACCATCCATATATACAATGTGATAGACGCAGCAAGGAAGCGGAATGCATTGCGTGTTTGGCTGGAGTTGTCATCGTAGATCTCATCGTTATGACTCCACCCAGCAAGCGCAATGAATTCAAATTCAACTCCAAAGATTGCTTTGACCTTTGCTTCTGGAAAATTCTTGGATATTAAGACTATCAGATTGCATTAGCAACTACCAAGCCATTCTCAATAACATGGTAAGCATCTCTATCCGTTTCTAGAAATCCTGAATGATCAAACCATGCACGATGCTGAGCTCTTCAAGTCAAAACGACGGAAAATCAAAAGAAAGTATTTATTTATTTATATATCTAGAACAGTGTCATAAAAATTAATTACATATGAAGTTCTCCAAAAAGACTCAATCCTTATCATGTTCTACGCCTCATCTACTGTTTCCATATTCAATCTCATCCATCTACATACTGTTTCCATATTCAATCTTGCGCACACTTCTACTACATTCTACACTCTACAACACGATCTCGGCCAATCCGTGGTTTACCAAAAGTCCATTGACAGAGGCCAAGATGGCGCTAACGTCTGTGGGGATAGCTTGGATCAAGCCAGCGTTACCAGTGCATTGGACGACATTGAGGAAAGAGAGGACTGGGGTGAGGAATGGACCGAGGAGTCTGAGAACTGCGAGCAATTCCGCGTTGACGAGTTGCATGGTTGCTAGAATAGATTGTCAGTTTCGGTTTGGAATGTAATGGAATGGAATGGGGAAAACATACAAGCCAAAAGAGTAGCAATGAGACCTCCAAGAACATCAACGATTTGGTGAACGATAACTTGAACATTGGCGACGAGAGCAAGGACATCGGCAACCTCGGTAAGAGCAACATCAACAACTGTTGGGACAGTTCCGGCCAATACACCGTTGATGGCACCCGTGAGCGAAGTAGCGATGGCACCCAAATCGATAATGATTTCCTGAGCGAGACCTTGTTGACCGGCAGCCATGGTTCCAACAGAGGTGGCAACGGTGTGCATTGAGGTGACTTTCTCGACGACAATAGTCTGGACAGTGGAAACGCTGGTCATACATTGGGGCATGGCGAGAACATTGCGTTTGATGGAAACACCAACACCAGCACCGGCAACTACTCCGGGAGCGAGAACTGGAGCAGGAAGTGGGGCAGGAACTGGAGCAGGAAGTGGAGCAGGAATAAAGTTGCGTGGGTGAACGGGAACTGGAGCTGGAGCGTTCAATGGTCCGTTAACTGGAACTGGGGCTGGGGCTGGAATTGGTGCTGGGATTGGAGCTGGGAGATCGCGGGGTCCGTTAGCTGGAGCGGGAATGTTCAATGGTCCGTTAGCTGGAAGAGGAGCTGGGATTGGAACTGGAGCTGGAGCTGGAATGTTCAATCGTGCGTTGATTGGAAGAGGAGCTGGAGCTGGGATTGGAGCTGGGATTGGAACTGGAGCTGGAGCTGGAATGTTCAATCGTGCGTTGATTGGAAGA
>NGKJ01000086.1:21220-53496 GCA_002162495.1 Myriosclerotinia curreyana | reverse complement strand
TGGAATGTTCAATCGTGCGTTGATTGGAAGAGGAGCTGGAGCTGGGATTGGAGCTGGGATCGGAGCTGGGATTGGAGCTGGGATCGGAGCTGGGATTGGAGCTGGGATTGGAGCTGGAAGATCGCGGCGTCCATTACCTGGGATTGGGAGTGGAGCTGGAATGTTCGATGGCCCGCTAACTGGAAGGGGAGCTGGAATTGGCGCTGGAATTGGCGCTGGGATTGGAGCTGGGATTGGCGCTGGGAGATCGCGGGGTCCGTTACCTGGGATTGGGAGTGGAGCTGGAGCGGGAATGTTCAAAGGTCCGTTAACTGGAAGGGGAGCTGGGATGGGCGCTGGGATTGGTGCTGGAAGATCGCGGGGTCCGTTAACGGGAGGTGGAGGAGGAACATTGGGGTTGACGGCGACGTTAGCGCCTGCATGTACTCCTTGAACGGGAACTGCAACAGGAACTGCAGCAGGAATCACGTTGCGTGCTCCGAGAGCGGGAAGTCCAGCAGGGAGTGCAGGGACTGCAGGGACTGCAGGAACAGAAGGGACGGCAGGAAGTCCAGCAGGGAGTGCAGGAACCACGTTGCGTGCTCCGAGAGCGGGAAGTCCAGCAGGGAGTGCAGGGACTGCAGGGACAGCAGGAACAGAAGGGACAGCAGGAAGTCCAGCAGGGAGTGCAGGAACCACATTGCGTGCTCCGAGAGCGGGAAGTCCAGCAGGGAGTGCAGGGACAGCAGGGACAGCAGGAACTGCAGGAAGTCCAGATGTAACACCATTAGCGCCAGAGAAAGGTGAGGAGAGGTTCTGAGCATTTCTTGGGGCTGGTTGTTTGGGTGGAGGAACGGCAAATGCCGTTGCGCTGAGGCCGAGAACGGCGATGAGGCTGGCTTTGTATTGCATTTTAAAAGTTTGCCAAAAGGCTTTGACAATTGGAGAATTAAAGAATTATAATATTTGTATGTGTTTATCTGTAAAGAGTGTGGGGGGTTTAATGAATGAATGGAAGTTGGAAGTTGGAAGTTAAGAAAGAGAGTGATGGTGAGGATGAGATGGAGAAGTAGATAAGATGATGAGATATATATACAAGAATTTTTCTGCACGGTGTGACGATGGCCTGATAGACCCCAGGAGATTTCGACAATAGAAAAGTGGATTTCACGGCGACGTGTTTCAAACTTCTATCCATTTGTGCCGCTAAATCTTTCCACCTTTCTGGTAACTGATCGTCAGAAATTTCATCTCAATGAGAGCATCTAGATCATCCAAGCAAGGCATTTTTAGTGCATGTGAGAATCCGCTCCGTTTCCCGCTATACTAGCGGCACGATCCCGGTGAAGATCACAAACAGGGAAACGAGTTAAGAATCAGGAGGAATTGGCCATATACAGGCCCCCATACTAGCAGGCTTCAATAGCCGGAAGTGCGATCGTCCCAGTGCTCTGGATCCCTACAGAGCCGTTTAAATGCCGGTGAATCCGTGAGACTGTCTAAATTGATTGAGCTAGGCTGAGCTTCAAACCATATCTTTTTGTGGATAAGTTGTGGAGTGAGATAATCTAGCGACTAGTATACATGATTGGATGATTCTACAAAGTGGATATATTTGTTTTGCTTCGTATTCCCGTTTCTAAGCCCAACCGCTTATGTATGATTGAAGCCTACTTTGAATCTTTGATGAATTTAGACGGTATCACATACTACCATACATGTTACTGGAATATATGAAATACCGAGATTCGAAACGATACTTTGGAAATTAGCTACCTTTCTTTGATATCAGTAGATTCTAGTGAATATATCTTCAACGTTGCCTAGCATTTTGAAAACACTTTATTGGATGCCGAGACACATATATCGAATATGAAGTATTTCGGTATTTCGGTACATGAGTAGTGAAGGGTAGGTAGTTAGTATTGGGTAAGGTATTGGATTATTCCCGTTATCATTTACAACAAAATAGGAAACGGTGAACAAAAGAAAATAAGCAGCTGCCGAAAAGATCAAAGAACTTCTCAATTTCCCAGCAATTATTATTATTGATATTAGGTTTCCAGAATTTCTAATGTTTGAGACAGATAAGGCTGTACATACAGAATGGCTAGACATAAAAGCATAATTTCGGTCAACGACTTGCTAATTTACTGAATAGGCTGTCGGGGTAACTTTATTTCTGAAGCGGTAGATCATCAACCTTTCTCGTTACTGATCTGCGCTGTCCGAAATTTCTTGTCCTGAAAGGCGAATGTAGCCCTTTCTTGGACTCCTTTAACACTACGAGTCAAAAGGATATAAATAGGTAATAATTACCTTGAGAAATAAGCTTTCAATAGCAAGTCGATCGGACGGACTACCGGCGTTTGTCGAATGCCCACGCAATTCCTTCTTTTCTTTACGAGATGGAATTTTAAGGATAGTACCGAACATCTAGGTATGGTGGATGTTGAATGGTGGATGGGTGGATGGGTGGATGGGTGGATGGGTGGATGGGTGGATGGGTGGTCATGAATTATGAGGTTGTAGTCGAAGTTGAGTTGAAGTTGATGAGGCAATGAGGCAATAAGGCAATAAGGCATAAGCCCAATTAGATCTTAGCGTCACACTAGTCCCCCCTGAGTATGGGAGCCGTTGAAATAGCGGTGGACGGTGGACCGCCAAAGTCCCCCCCTCCCCCCATAATAAATATCCACTACAATTTAATAAAACTCTGTATTTGGGATAACAACATCTTTTCCCCTTCTTTCCAACATTTAGAATTGTTTTCGGAAGTTTTTTTTAAATTAAATAGACAATATTAATGATTGTTATCAATAATTTTTTTAGAACTTCGTACGAAGTACTAAGTAGTGAAGAGTTGAATATTATATTAAACGAATAGGGGGTTTCCCGTTTTACTACTATTATAACGACTGCCTTGAATACTCTACAACCATATGACCATATACCTAACCACTATTAGTACTAGACAATATTAAGGGTTTAGAGACTTCGCATGAAATTAGATGCAACGATTATTGAAATTCAAGTAACTATCGAGTAAATCAACAAGGCAAGTTTAGCCCCCCCCCCAATAGAAGAAGGCGGCTATCTGCAATCGAAACAAAAGAACCCATCTAGCAAACCATTAAAGGCAAGTCTATACCCCCTTTAGAAAAATAAGTCTATCTAAAATCGAAACAAAAGAACTTTAAAATGTACACCCGCGAATGAAAGCAAAACAACACTATCGACACCTACTCCCACTCATTCTTAACTGCAAACTGCAAACTGCAAATTGCAAACAGTGAGAAGAAAACGCCATGAAAATATCAAGCAAATCCCAATCACTCAATAACCACTTATCTATAGCTTGTTCCCGCAGCATCTTGTTCAATAATCACCGCCGCCGCCTTCTCACTAACCATATAAACCGGCACCGCAATATAAAACCCAGGAATCTTGGGGAAAATACTCGCGTCCACGACTCTCAATCCGCGTGTTCCTCTTACTCTAAAGCTGCTATCCAACACCGCGAACTCATCATCATCTGCACCAATAGGATTAGTACAAGAGATATGATGACCCCATGCTTCGTCTTGGATGAATTGCTTGAGTTCTTCTTCGGTGGATACGTCTGCCCCGGGCCATGATTCGTTGAAAGATCCGTCGAGCGGGACAATATTGTTCATGACTTGACGAGAGAGGGACATTCCTTCGTACATTGCCTGGAGATCTTTTTCCCAGGCATTGTCGGTGGTGGTGCCTTCGTCGAAATAGTGCATTTGGATCAAGGGTGTATCGAGAGGATCGGATGATTTAAGTGTAACTGTACCCGCGGTATTGCGAGCGTGGGCTTTGAGTGTAATCCAAGTCCAGTGTAGAGCATCGCCAAGAGCTGGGCCTGAGTAGCCTGGGTAATAGCCGTGAAAATTGGCTGGGGCACCGGAAATGAGGAGATCGGGATCTTGATCTGCGGTGCTAGAACGCGTAATCATGGCGAGTGGAAGACCCGGGGTAGCGTAGAGTCCGGCGTCCGTCGTGTCGTTTTGCCATTGGGTGAGACATGCATCGTCGGGGGTCGAGAGAAAAGTACAGCCAATAGCGATGGAGAAATCGACGTCCGATTTGGCGATCATGGTGGTTTCGTAGCGATCTTGCATATTGGTACCTACACCCGGGAGATCAACTATAACGGGGATACCGAATGATTCAAGTTCAGCTTTGGGTCCTACACCACTGAGTTTGAGAAGTTGCGGACTGTTGTATGTTCCGCCTGAGACAATGACTTCCTTTCTAGCATTGACACTACCGGGAACTCCTGCACTGGCACTACCGGATCTAGGATCAGCTCTGTACAAGCTCTTGCCCTCCAGGAAGTCAACACCAAGAGCTCGAGGGACAGTGTCATTTGAGAATCGAATCTTGGTAACGAATGTGTTGAGCTTAAGGGTCAAGCCATATCTCTTAGATCCGTCGGTATTGACTGCGTTCACCGTGTCGACGATGAAATTTCTAGCACCGTTTCTTGTTCTTCCATCGACAGCAATGGGAATTTGATACAGACCAGTGGTATTGTCGCGCTCAGGTGAAGGATTGTTGGGGTCGAGATTGACGACCTGGTTGAAGTCCTCGGCAGTTTTGATTCCTGGGTCAGTGAAATTGCTTGCAAAAGCTTCGGCCGCAGAGATAACGATCGAGTTGATCTTCTGGTCTTGAACAATCATAGTCTGGTTGGTTGCAGAGGTATGGAGCCAGCCATCAAAACCATGTCCGGGCGTGTCCTCTGGTAGATAATCGCAATGCTCCATCTTTTCGAAATATGTTCGCATATTGTCAGGGGCCCAAGAGTCGTCGCCAGTAATGTCTTGGATATATTTCCAATCACTCTCGTGTGGGTAGATTGTTATCAACGCATTATGATTTGAGCAGCCACCAAGAGTGCCTGCCCGAGGATACCAGATACCAAGTGGCTCTGCGTCCGCTGGAGGATTTAATCCGACGTAATAGTCTCCATCGGTGGTTTGGTATGTCATTTTCGTATCCTTCTTCTGACGTTCGAGATCAGAGTAGTGATGCACGAAGAAGTTCCATTGTTGGGCTTCTATTTCAGTCGAAGCGAATTGCATGATAGGAATCTCAGCAATCAGATCCTCTCCCTGATCATCTCCGGCATCGATCAATAAAACTTCATAGCCGGCAAGAGCCAAACGAGATGCCAGAGGTCCACCACCTGGACCACTGCCAACAACAATGTAGTCAACTTCGCTTGGCGTGTCTCGTGTAACCTTAGGACGAGCATCGTTTCGAGACCAGTAATGAGTCTGTCTGGGGTTTCTTGGAACAGTTAGTAAGGGGTCTCGCCACTATGGTGGTTTCTGAGCACTCACAATGCCAATACTGATGAAGAACCCAAAGCCAAGAGGCTCAAAGCACGGAAGGAAACCATGATTGAGGACGATCGATATCAGAATCCGTTTCAAGCGAGAAATTACTTGTTGAACCAAGTGATCTTCTGAATAGAGTGTGTAGCGAAAGCAAGTTCATGAAGAAAGTTTCGAATGTGATCTGTTGATCTGCAAGTCAAGACCGCCGA
This sequence comes from Myriosclerotinia curreyana, assembly GCA_002162495.1. Taxonomy (NCBI): domain Eukaryota; kingdom Fungi; phylum Ascomycota; class Leotiomycetes; order Helotiales; family Sclerotiniaceae; genus Myriosclerotinia; species Myriosclerotinia curreyana. The sequence goes on along the minus strand of NGKJ01000086.1, from coordinate 47,936 downwards.
GAAGCTGATGAAGTATACGATGAGAAAACGGGAAACAGTCATGGTATTTATTGTCGTCGTCGAGAGAATGAATCTCGATCCTGCCAGACTGATATCGATACCTCATCCAATTCAGAGGACTCCTGAACTCCGATTTCAAATCCTCCATTGTCCTCTCAGATGTTCTTCTCACGATACTCGTAGCCTGAGGGCAAACCTCAGCTTGAGGGAGCATTATTTGCGGGACCCCGAGTTCGAGTTTGGAAAGTAGTATTGAATACGAAGAAAGAGACAACAATGGATGGGACAAAGATTCGGCGTTTTTAGCTTGTACGAAATGTCACCAGAAAAAGAAACATCGAGCTTCCTAAAAGATTGAAGATATAAAAATCAAGATGGTTCGCTAATGGGATATCTCAAAAGGGCGTAACACCCGCACAAGAAATCATGTGGAGGACTGGTTATAACGCCCCAGCAGGGGAGGAAACCTGGTACGTACACACATGGATGTGCCACTGAAGCCACTGATACCAATCTCACTTTCACGTAATGCCAGGATACAGCCCAGGTATAGAATCATCTTCATCGTAAGCTTAAGTCAATTTGCTGACAGTGCTCAGATTCATTACATCAGCGCTCGAAGATGTTGACTCAATAACCTTGACCTGAGTTGAAGCGTAAATCTATTCCAAGTATCAATGGTCGAGATGAATTTGAACCGAATTAGCTATAATCTCTCTGTCCGTACGAGAACAAGGTTAAGATTTATCCTAGTCACAAAACTTACCCTAAATGGCTAACGCCTTCCAGCTGCAGGATTTCAATTTCGTTCAGCCGCATATTTCTCGCAGGATTGGCCACTCGAGTGAGTTCAGGAATCGAGATTAGAAATACAATTTGCATTTCTCATTCCAAAAGTTGCCATGGGCGAAAGATTCGTGGCTTCAAGGCTTCAAGCACATCAACGGTTCCGAAGTAACCAGAACAACTGCCGTGTCCATTCAAAATTGTCACTTCATTTAATCCGCATAAAACCTAAATATTTGCGTCATCCCGCTCCAAGATTTTCTTGGCGATCCCCTAATGTAGTAGGTCCCATATGATAAGATGGTAAGAGGAGGGGTTCGTTCCATTCCTATTCGCTCAAATACTCAGTACCCCTGTAGCATTTTGCCCTACACATTCTTGCCGGTGTTTTGAGTGCTTACAGCGTCGAAAATCTTTAGAGGGGTCTTCTGCATTAGCCATTACTGGGTTTGTGAAGCCTTTCTTCTTAATCATGGAACACCAAAAATAGATTGATTGCAGTTGCCTAGAAGCCATGAATAGCACATGGATTTTGCGTGGTACGATAACGGTACAGAGTTACATAGACAGCTTCCAACGAAATTTCCGAAGTAAAGGCGTGTTATTAGTGATAAGGAAATAAACATGAGACAAACTCTTGATCCAGGAGAGTTAGAACGTTACCAGATTGATGGTATCATAACATCTGGAGTAAATCCAGACTTGGGGGTATGGCCGCCCTTGGTGGCATTTTCATGTACACTTGTTCAAACCCTCACGCCAAACTTCAAGAATCTACCAGTATTTGGTGCGCGATCATGCGTTCGAGCGGCAAAGGCTCTCAATATAGGAGGTAAATAAGAAATGGAGATAAGGAGTATGCAGATGGCTATGAGGAGTAAAGTGAAGAAACAGTTTGGAGAAAATGTCGTGTCATACAGAGAGTCATACATCCTGCAATGCCTGCCCCTTGTTTTGGAAAATTGAGTAATACAAGACGGTATGACATATCTGTCGCAATTAGGCATTCATCTTGTGAAACGCAGAACACAACCACGAAGCTGGTGTATGCAGCCATTGTACCATTGTACGAGACAGCTCCCGAACACCTTCTGAAGATTTGTCCGGAGATGAGGCCGGCAAAAGCTGCATGCTTAAGCCTAGGAACCATTGAACATGATTTTCTTGATAATCGATTTGTCAAGGCTTTCGTCAACTTATTCAGACTGGTAGCCCCTTGATGGCTTGAAAAGTGAGGAACGCCTAATCACTTTCCGACCGGATGCCACCTTCACTCCCCCAATCCTCTAATCCTCCCCTACTTGACAAAGGCTGTTGTCGGAGATTAAAATTTGCGGGGATACCAATCTTGGTATGACAAGCTTGCATTGATTAGAATGTGTCTTTGGTGAGAACTTCTGGAACTTCTCGTGACAACTATCATGGCAGTCACCGTACCAGGAAAAGAAATAGCTCGTCAATTTTGATCCGAGTCCGAAATTCAATGTAGATACTAGGGCAAGATTTTGCGGTCAGACAATTTCGTGTATTGACTTCAATGTTCTTGGAAAGAGGTAACACTCATTAACTCGGGGTTCGTTTGCGTCGTGTATTCCTTTCATTCGACTTCCGAGTGGCTTATATTTTGACCTACGTTCACAACCCGGCAAATAATTGTAGCGTGGACATCGCGTGGCAGATCTAGCGTGCATCATCCCTTGTGGGCGGATTTTTTAAGCCTCGCGATGGAATCTGCAGTAAGCCTGGAGAAGGAAGCACGAGTTGCATGCTGACGGGCTAAGAATGTCACACAAGGTGAAATTATGAGGAGTGAGGATGCGGGATTCGGCTAATGGTGAATTGCAACGGCTTCTCTCATAGTATGAATCGGTTTGACATTCATTCAGCTTGCGCTGGAGACATGAAATGAGCGTAGCTGAGGGTTGGCACTCTCTTCCTCCGCCAAGAATGTCCAGCACGTAATACAATGCAAAGGCATCCTAGAAGAACTGCGCATATTCAACCAGTCAACATCATAAGCATCCTAAATCGAATATCAAACATTGATATAAAGTTCGTATAGGTCAGCTGTATATCTGATAGGATCAGGACCGATAGAAATGGTCGGATAATTTGACCCGAAACCCTTCACAGTGCCTTGTTCTAACGCATGAGTTTGGGTACCCATCGTTAAGCAAATGGCATTAATCGACCGGGCGTCCCTTACAAGGTCAACAGGTACTCAGATCATATATGGACCCGAGTCGTGAGAGATCCACAATCGAGTGTTTGCGGCTCAGCCATGCTGACGCGAGGTATTCGATGATGAAAATATCGATTTCTGCTCGAGAAATTCACATCATCCCTTGCTACCTAGGTATTGAGCTTGTAATTCATTAAAAGGATGATACTCTGGGATAACACTGCGAGACCCAAACATTTCTAATGCTATGTACCATATCAGGTACCAGCAGGTTGTCTAATGTATTAAAGAGATTATCTGTATGAAGTCAAACGGAGCTCAAGTATTCAATTGCCGAGACTTTATCGCTACTGACGGTCCGTGGTCACCATTCCAACTTGTCATTATTTTCTTTTGCCAAATCCCTTGTTTCGTAACATTCTTCCGTTATCTCCTCGAGAGAAGATGGCTGAGTCCAAGTAGCCAGCACTAGGATTGACGTTTTGTTGCGGGCGAGCCATCGATGCTTCTTTAGCTGGAAAGTTACAGCTACAATGCTGCCATAAAACTACTGGAAAGAATATTCGATGATATCATAACTGCTGTGGGTGATATCGAAACAACAACAGAGGCAGCAGAATAACAACTTACACTAAGAGTAAGAAGTTCAAGACAAGACAAGACAAGAGCAAGCTGTATAGTAATAATATAAGTTTCGATGATATCGGTCGTTTGGAAAAAGTTGCTTTCACGCTACTGTACTTTTCAGCACCTTATTAGTACCTAGGTAATAAGCTTTCGATACAGTATAGCCTACGAAAGCCTACCTATCCAAATTCACTGTTACCCGTTACACAAAAATGAACAGATAACTGCATGCAAAATTTACATCCACATGAGAATTATCTTCTCTTCTCCTCTCTTCATGTCATGACATTCATTTTCGGCTTTCGCCAATCTTCTTTTCTTGTCACCAAAAAAGGGGGCAAATAGAGCATGATGTTCTGCTCCACTCCGAGTCGAGGCAACTTGAGTCCGACTGAAAGTCCGACGAGACGGTGGCATCTGATACTTTCCTGTTCCTTCCAAAAGCGCGATGGATACCTCGGTGTCAAAGAAGATTAACAAGATATAAAGCGTCGAGGAATCTAGAAGTGGCAGCTTGAATTGAAAGTAACAGAACAACCGCTCATTGTAGAAATCTAGAAGAACTATTTCATCATGATACTCTCCAATGATACAGGTATCAATTTACCATGTGGCGGCACGGATAGGAAGAGAGCCGAAGTTGTCGTATGCATTATTCACGCCGTTCGAGAGCAAACTAGTAAGGAATTTTGCATCGGGATTAAGATAAATAGTGTGGATGCCGCTTCCAATGAATCTTTGGATGATAGCATGGATCAAATACGGTGCATAGTAGAGACAAGGATTGATTTTATCGAGATCTCAGGTGGCAGCTATGAGAATCCTCGCATGTTGGGAGAAATCTCACCAAACAATAAACCCTCCTCTTCAACTTCTTCTCGCGAAAGTTTCTTCCTGGTATTCGCCAAAACCGTGCGCGAAAAATTTCCCTCCGTCGTCCTCATGGTCACGGGAGGTTTCCGTACGAGAGTCGGCATGGAAGAGGCGTTACAGTCCGGAGGTTGTGATCTCATTGGGATCGCTAGACCAGCTGCTGTGATCCCAAAATTACCGAACAAAATTATCCTTAATATAGATATACCCGATGAGGAAGCTCGCATTACTGTTCTGCCTCTCTCTGTACCTTTTTTGGTTCGCCATTCACCCGTTAAACAAGTGGGCGCTGGGTTTCAGGGTATGTATTACGCATCACAGATTCATCGATTGGCAAACGGATTGTTACCTATCGAGAGCACAATATAGATATAAACTGTATATATACATATATATATAGACATCCACACCCATCACCTAAACACAACTCCCCGCAATCGAACTCGTACTATTCTTACTATAAGCACTCAACGCACTCCCCCCACACATCAACCCCTTCATAAAAGCCGCAGCCACCACATTAGCCCCTGCAGGACTTGTATGCGTATGATCAGCCGGATAAAAAGCATCAACGGCAGTAGCACCAAGCTTCTTATATATATTGGCAACATAAGTACCATGATCCACAAATGCGGCGAGCGATCCGAGCGATGTAGCGACGGATTGCGCATATGCTGTGAAGCGCGGGGAGGTGTAGGAGAATGTACCGGTTTCCCAGAGGTTGTTGGGAGTGGGGGAGGCGACGATTAGGTGGGCGCCCTTTGCGGTTATGAGTTTACTGGTGAGGTATTAGTAGAGCATTAGATAGGGAGAAGTAAGGTCATACTAACCCGGCTTGTAAGAGGTAGAATACATATGTATACACAGTCTCTCCCGTAGTAGGAGAAACACATGTCTCCGAACCTCCTCCATAGCAATCCGTACGACCATTATCAGTTGTAGACAGCGATCCTCCGTCGTTGTGTCCAAACTCACTACAAAATGTATTAGTACATATTCCCAATATCAAGATAATTGAAGTCGAAATCTTACAATAAGACATAATCCCCAGCGACAACCTTATTAGCTATCGCAGTAAATTTCCCCTCATTATAATATGAGCGTGCGGATCTTCCGGCAACTGCATCATTCACGACATTCATACCCTTGAAACTGTACTTGAGGTATTCGCCGAAACCTAAGCGCAAGCATTTAGTTGAAGTTTCCTCTAAATAACTAACCCTAATGTGTATATGGGGATATAAAAATACGACAAACCCTGAGTACTACTTCCACCACCACCAAGAGCCATGGTCGAATCACCAGCCAGATACAGCGTCGGAACCGCGCATACCTGGGCTACGAGCGAGGAAAGAAGAATCTTGACGGATATCTTCATGGTGATTAATGTTGATGCCAAGAAGTTTTACAGAATTGGTGGAAGGTGATGAGCCAAGCTTTTTGGCTTTGGGAAAGAACTACTTCTCTTTATATACATCCTACTTCAACTTATCGTACGGATATCGGAAATAGGAAGAATGGGCCTGCATACACCTCCATGCATTTACCAATTTTTCCACTTCACCCCTCAATAGTAAGCACAGGGGAATACTTCCCCTTCAATCAAATCTACTTTCCACCGACCGCAAAAAACCGCAGATGCACAACTACAAATACCCACCTATATTCCTTCCAAACCCAGAAACAAGATTTCCCACCATGCTCGTACAATCTCGACCCGAGGCATCTCTCTTCGCTCTCCACCCACGCCATCCAACCCCATATTAAAGTTATTTCAACCATGCCGACCTCACCCAAAATACCACCAGTGGCATCCTTAGCGACGGCACATCTTCGCTCCCGAGTCCCGTTACATATCTATCGTGTACCCCAGGTTTTGAGGAGATTTTGAGCGGGTCCCGACGGGTTTATAGCCTGAATGTGGAAATGTGTGCAGGAAGTTCTGCAGCAGTTGTCAGATCCACCAATCATGTTTATACGGTTTTAAATAAAGCCGGTTGTATTGGTCTTGGCGAATGGTTGATGATCACGAGATCGGGGATCCTCCGTTTTTGGGGTTGCACGAGTTGGAGGTGGTGTTGTGAGGGTTCTTGGAGGTTATTTGTGCCCTTGGAGGGGATATAGGTGAAATGAGGATCTAGGGCTGATTTTCCCACTGGATTGGGAATTTATTGCTTGAGATGTTGAGATGCATTCTTCACCACTTGGTATGTGTGTATTGTATTATGAGAATGTTTTATTTTGCAGAAATATCGGCCGAACAATTAAATAAACTATAGTAGAGCATCTACATGCGGTAGTTGAGGTAATTGTTGTACTTTATATCAACGATCTGCCACTGGGCTTGTAAAAATGCCGGAAACATTCCTTGTAATGTGATCTTGTATAAAAACACGAGACCTGGCTTCTGGACCTTTCAGCAAGTGTCCTCTGAATTGTTAAATTGGTTATTAAGAGCCTCCTCGATAAAGATTTGATTTCTAGTCGATCAAATGCGAGGCAAATGATTGATTGCATAGACCGTCTCAACTAACTTTGTGTCCTTTTTGGAGGCTGTTGGGACGTCAAGTCTGTTTTGCAAGATGCAATCTGCGGAGGCTCTACCTCATAGAAATTTCCAATCTAATTACTCCAACCTAATTACTGTCCAAAAGATGTGTATTTCCAAGAGGTTGAGTTGAGGCTTAGGGCTTTTCAATCATGGATTCGCACAACTCACTATCAATGCAATTGATGAAGCGAGTGCTGGAAGACTTGACAAACTTGAGGTGGAGGATCCTTGCAACGAGGTTCCAACTGAGCTCAGCGATTATTTCTATGGATGAGGCAGATGAGATTGCAGCCAAGAAGAGAAACCCCTCGAGAAATCTTACTGAATGCTCTGGCTGCCGCGGATGAACTCTCCTTCTTTCCCTCCTCTGCTCCAGCTTGAGCGGGCTCTACTCGAATTGGGGGTACTATCCCTGATTTCATCTAACACTGCTTTCCTGAATCCTTCGCTTCCGCCATCCTTCTGCTCTGAAGTTAGATTCACTCTGCCGAAGTTCCTTTATGAATCACCTCGATAAGAGAGGAACGGAATATCGCATTCGGCCAATGAGCCAGTGCCTCATGCGAGAGCATCTGCGTGCGGTTTTGGTGTGAGCTTAAATCCTTACTCTTGCAGGTACCAAGAATCTGTGCCGTATGAGAAATATCCAGGGAAGAATATTTTGGGAGCAAATCTATGAAACCTCGCCACGATGAGTCTCGATTGTGATGATGAATGGGCCTTGCCACTCAAATATTACTCCACTGGATGTAGAGGGGAGCCTTTTGAATTTGCAAGTTTCACCCATTTAGAAATGAAAAGAAATTATGTGGTAATGACTTGGGCGAACGGTAGAAAATACGATGAATGCCTTTACCCTGCACGCAGGTAAAACAAAAAGTAAGAAATTAAGTGTTAACAAACTCGACAATATATGAAATATGTGCTGTACCTATTAAATAGGAGATTTCGTAGTGATCGTTGCCTTTAACAAAAGTCAGTTGCATGAACTGCTCAAAGTCAATAACATGTGCTGACAGAAAGGCATACCTACAGCTCACTGAAACCGGAAGTTTGAAGTTTTCAAGATGAAGGGCCAAAAGAACCACAGTTATATATTTCCATTATCTCATGGAACTCTACTAATGGACGAAAGCGACGACATGAATGCGATCAAGGGAAGTTGGATGAAAGATGCTGAGACTCGCATCAATACTCATAACCCCAGAAAGATAAAAGCAAGGGCGATATAAAAAGCGAAGGACAACGACATGATGCGTTACTGATGCGTTACTGAACTTCACTTGAGTGACGATGACTGATTGGGGAAGTATAATCAGAAGCAGCTGCACACCATGTAGCTTTTCTCTGATACTAACGAGGGAGTTATCTCAGGACCGGAAGATCGAAAACTTTATCATCCTTATTAGATAGGTTATCCAGGACTCCACCGCTTGAATCGCCTTGGTTGGGGTTGAAGAGATTGCAGGTATATGCATGCTGGTATATAGTTCGCACGCGAATGTAAAGCAAGAACTGCGTTGATAAAATTGTTAAAGGGAGGAGTAGCCATCAACAACTGGAATCTATTCATTGGTCTTACATGGACTGAGCGATTTATCATCCGATGAATTGACGACTCGACTATAATTTTCCATTCGTTCCAAATTCCAAGGTTGAGAGATCAGAGCAATAAGATGTCATCGTTATGAGATGAAACTCAAAGTAGCTCACCGGGAGTAATAGCAGATTTGTCTAGTGGGGGTGGCTGAAAGCCTCGATGAAACTGTGGCTAAAAAATTCTCACGTGTAATAAATTACGGTCACCTACAAATGATATGATAGCAAAATCGCGACGCGAAAAAAGTTGAACTACAATTATCAGGTAGCGGGCAGCATATATTTAAGAGTGTTCTTCATACCCCAGCAACGCTCTCTTAAGTACCCGTCAGTGCTACTACTTGGTCATTAAGGCATATTTCTAGTTTGTATCACAAAGAGATTCTATTGCAAAAATGTCGTTCGGTGGCCAGACTCCAACCATTATTGTGCTGAAAGAGGGTCAGTACTTCAGATATTGATTTTACTACATAGAATACTAATACAAGTGTGTACTGCAGGCACGGATTCGTCGCAGGGAAAGGGACAGATTATTAGCAATATTAATGCTTGTTTAGCCGTCCAAAACACAATAAGAAGTACTTTAGGTCCATATGGTGGGGATTTATTACTTGTTGATGAGAATGGACGACAAACTATCACTAATGATGGTGCTACTGTTATGAAGGCAAGCCTTTTCTGATGGCGATCTCTGTATATGTGTATTCCAGAAACTGACTGTGCGTAGCTTCTTGACGTTATTCACCCCGCGGCACGAATTCTTACCGATATCTCTCGATCACAAGATGCGGAAGTAGGAGATGGAACAACATCTGTTGTTGTTTTGGCAGGTGAAATTTTGAAGGAGATCAAGGACCATGTCGAGCAAGGAGTCAGCTCGCAGACGATTATCAAGGGGCTGAGAAGAGCTTCTGCGATGGCTGTCAACAAAATCAAGGAAATTGCTGTTAATACAAGTGAGGGTAACCAGAGGGAAACTCTTATAAAATTGGCCGGAACTGCTATGAGCAGTAAGCTTATTAAAAGAAATACTGGATTCTTCACAAAGAGTATGGCTTCAAGATCTTGTAGTGGGGCAGAGCTAACAATATATAGTGGTCGTTGATGCAGTTTTGACATTAGATCAAGACGACTTGAACGAGAAAAACATTGGCATGAAGAAAATTCCCGGTGGATCTCTTACCGACTCGCTGTTTGTTAACGGTGTTGCATTCAAAAAGACCTTCTCCTACGCTGGATTTGAGCAACAACCTAAATCTTTCGAAAACCCTAAAATCGTATGCTTAAATGTCGAACTCGAGCTCAAGTCCGAGAAAGATAACGCAGAAGTTCGTGTTGAGCAAGTTTCGGAATATCAAGCTATTGTCGACGCTGAATGGCAAATTATTTACAACAAGATGGAAGCTCTATACAAGACTGGCGCAAAGATTGTCCTTTCCAAGCTACCAATCGGTGATCTTGCAACTCAATATTTTGCGGATAGAGATATCTTCTGTGCCGGCCGTGTAGCATCCGACGACCTTGAACGCATTATTCAAGCTACAGGAGGATCTATCCAATCTACTTGTTCTGATATCCGCCCCGAGCACCTCGGAACCTGCGGTTCGTTTGAAGAGCGTCAAATTGGTGGTGAACGTTTCAACTTCTTCGAAGACTGCCCAGCAGCCAAGACATGCACATTAGTCCTCCGTGGAGGTGCCGAACAATTCATCGCCGAAGTAGAACGTTCCCTCCACGATGCTATCATGATCGTCAAGCGCGCCATCAAAAACACCACAATTGTTGCTGGTGGTGGAGCTTGCGAAATGGAAGTATCAGCCTATCTCCACCACTACGCCGATAACAACATTCGAAACAAACAACAAGCAATCATTAAATCTTTCGCCAAGGCCCTTGAGGTGATCCCCCGTCAACTTTGTGATAACGCAGGTTTCGATGCTACAGATATTCTCAACAAGCTCCGCGTGGAACACAGAAAAGGAAACATCTGGGCAGGAGTTGATTTCGTGGGTGAGGGTATCAGAGATAATATGGAAGCTTTCGTTTGGGAACCTGCGTTGGTAAAGGTTAATGCCATACAAGCAGCAACCGAAGCCAGTTGTTTGATTTTGAGCGTGGATGAGACCATTAGAAATGAAGAGAGCGCGCAACCACAGGCTCCACAAAGAGGCTTACCTCCGGGAGCAGCCCAGAGAGCTTTGAGGGGTAGAGGAAGAGGTATGCCGAGACGATAAATGATAATTGGTAGCGAGGGATCATGATTCATGAATGATGCAGGAGAGAATTAGGAGTACGCATGATGGGCGAGGACAAAATTTGATGTGTAGATGATTATTCTATGATATGATATAGAAGTGCTAGATGTATGATAAATACATACTTGCGCTTTAGAATTCAAAAGTCCACCCCTCGCTTATGTCTAGATCTATTCTTATGTTCTCGGATGAAAGTTTCTTCTCCTTCGTTAGCCAGCAATCTTATTCGAGGCCATTGAGGCTCTGTATGGACTTTTACTTTTTAAAATCCCTATTAGCTCATTTTGGAATGTGTATACTAATCTCTACACTTTGAAGTCTATTATACAAAACAAACGTGCCAAAAAAGCTGTGTTTGAGTTTGAAAAATGTGAAGTGCACGAAGTAGTTGGAGCCTAACCCAATTCTATCTATCTTCCCAATACACTTCAATTACCTGCGCAAACGCACACTGCCGAGTCAAAGAGGGCCTGAGTTGTACAACTCGACGATATTGTGGTTCTAGATAGTGTTACCCGCTAGTACCGTATCTTTCACTGCGCGATGTGATATCGAATGACGTGGTGAATGTCCTGACGTGATGATAGAACGTTATAAAAGGCGGTAGTACTAATCATGGTCCTTGGGACACAAGATGGCGGCTTTCGACGTAGGGAAATCGTATCGTATGTGCGATGTGCCGCTCTGTGCATTCATCACCAGTTGGTGACAGATGGGATGGATATTAAAATCCGGCGCCGACAATTTTTGTGCTCCAGCTCATGCACTTCTCCAAAACTAGATGTTTTATACAAGATAAACAACCTTATATCTCTCCCCGCTCATCCCAAATTCCCCTCCATCCCCCCCCTCGCAATCATTTCTTGAGCTGCTCTCGCCGTAGCCATAACATCTTCATGAGATTTCTGCCTTTCATGTATTATCATATCATCAATCATCCCGTCACCTCTATCACCCGTGCAATTATTTTCTTCCATGACATCTATATCTCCAACCTGTCTTTCCACCTCATCTTGATCAATGAGCATATCATCAATATCCTCACTAATATCTACCCCACTCCCCCCATCCTCAACACCCCCATCCACATCCCCATCCCCTAACATCGCTTGAAAAGAATCGGTATCGTGTTCATGATGTGCGCCGAAATCCGGATGTGCGGGTTGAGGCACATGCGTGTAATCCATGATTTGCGGATCTATTTGTAGATAGTCTGCTGTGGGATGTCCATGCGATGGAGGATGAGATTGAGATTGAGCTTGTGTACGGCTTTCTGCATGATGGAGTTGCATTTGGGAAATGGGTGGTTGGTGTTGTTTGTGGTGGATGGGTGGGCTAATTTGAGAATGAGAATGGGGAGAAGAGGACGGCAATCTTCGGTTTAGAACTTGTGGCGATACGGACGTATTAGTGTGGTCGTGATGGTGGTGTTGGATTTGCTGGAACTCATGCTGCAAATGGGAGGATTGTGGTTTCTGATAATGATGTTGTTGGTAATGATGTTGCTCAGGTAGAGATAGTATATTTGCATCGACTACGTCTTGATTCTTAGGAGTAGATTGACGGGGTAGCTGGACTTGGGAATCTGGCTTGACAACCGGTGCTTTCCCCAACTCTTTGCATTCTCCGCAGTTCTTAATTACAAGACTAACCGTCTCCTTGATTCTAACCCAATGATATTTCTCGGCAATGATAGCTGTGGTTTTGTTGATTCCTCCATGTTGTAATACATGTATTCCCCTCGCAATCTCATATTGTTTTTGCGGGTCGCTGATTACTTCCTTCCCTTTTAGCATGAGTTTATCCTCGTCCGGTAGTAATTTGTAATGTGTGGCCGCACTACGAAGTCTGCTTTTTTCCGCGCGATCAGCACCCAATGGATATTCCTTATGTTTCAAGTAGAATTTGATTTTATCGAAGCGTTCTTCACTCACGAAGTCGGAGCCATCTGGCCCTAAATCCCGCCCATATATAATAGCATCGATTAATTGCCCTGGATAGCTTTTGAGGTTTCCCGCACCCTTGACACGCCCTATGCGCTTGAAGCCTAATGCATCCCAAATGCGACAAGAAGCGACGTTCGTTTCATATACGAGGTTGAAGACCGAGTATGTGTAGCCTAGTCGTGGAGCCCAGTCGAGATAGCTTTCTCCTAGTAGACGTCCTACACCTCTGCCTCGCGCAGCATCTGTGACCAGAAACCCGGCATTGCAGACGTGAGAGCTACGTCCCGGGTAGTTAGGTTTGATATAATAGCTCCCGAGGCATTCTGCAGCCCAGTTCTTACCTTCGACTACTTCATCTGCAGATTCGAGATTACCAAGAAGCATTACTGCACCGAAGTTTTGGAACCAATAGGATGCAAACTTCTCCTGGGACATAGTATCAATCATAGGATATGTGTCGCCTAATTCGACCTCCTTCTTGAATTGATCGCTGAGATATGCGAGAAGCGAGGGAGGAACTTGGTTTTGGGACGCAAAAGGTACAATTGTAGCGATTGTCACTCGGTCACGTAAAGTGACCTGTCGCGGGTATACATCGAGGGGTAGTGCGGGGTTTGTATCATGAGGATCTGGGAAAGGCGCGGAACCCGAAGTTCGGTAGATTGTGGGAGCACTGGGGTCGTCGAGAATGGCAGGCATCTTGAATACTTTTCGGTAATACGAAAATTAAAGGGGTTCAGGGGTATTGACTGGTTGATGCAGTTAGAATAGCTACAAATCCTAAATTCGTCATTCTTGCACGAGAACGAACCCAAATAAAGAAAAAACCACACCTTCACAGCCACGAGTTAATTACCTGAATTCCCCGAGTAATAGTCAAATCAAATTTCCAAAAGCCTTGAAGCTTAGAATGTCTATTTCGAAATAAAATTTCAAGAATTCATAGATAGAAAGTGATGAGATGTGCAAGTGTTGTTCTCAGAATGAACAAACAGAAGACGTCAAAAGGAGGGCGGTGGGATATTATGTAATCAATATCATGTGCATTAGGTGGGGGTGGAGGTAACCGTCAATCCATCATCTATCCTTCATCTATTACTTAGGTAGTGTCATATTTCTCTACTACGATGTTGCGCTTTCATGAGTTATGAATAATATATCACTAAGTTGATTTTAAAACCGCTCCGATGCTCTTTGCCACGCTCGAAAGTTCCCACCGCGTTCCGAACCGCGTTCCGAGAGTGAGGACCATTGCTTGCTCATATGACTGTTGAGAAATCTTCATAACGGTGGTTGAAATGCTTTGTATACTTGCAATGCACCTTCGACTGATTGAATCATACCAAATATAACGATTAGAAGCAGCACCCAGATCGCCACCCAGAATGTATAAAAAAATAGTGATCCGATTCCCTATCCTGTCATTTGGACTATGTATATGATAGGACGACTGGAGAATACGGCACGACCAACCATAATGTTCTGCTCGAAGGATAAAAATTCTCGAAAGAGAATACGAGATGAGGTCGAGGAGAGCGGTATATTAAATGGACATCCCGGCGTGGGAGTCGGAGATGCCGAACGACCACCGGATTTTGATTACCTCATTCCCCTCGCTCTGCTTGAACAATGTCAACTGGTTGCAAATTCTAAAAACATCGCCCTTTCGTCTTCTTCTCTTTATGGCTATTTGCTTCCTCTGCATTCGCCAAAATGGAACTTTCGGCTTCTCGAAATCCTCCCTAGGAAAAAGGGGACTGTTATCGAATGCCGTACAGTGGTTGTTTCGCTGGATAAACCACCTCCATTTACCATGATGTTAGGAAGTTTTGCAAGCAGCAGTTGCTTTACTACCTCCCTGGTAATAGACGATGCATCATACGATGTTCCAGTGGAGATTGTTTACATTCTGGAACTCCTTTGCTCCAATGAATGTTCAACAAGTGTCTGGATTGATCAACTCTGTACTGATCAAAACGATTTGGCAGAACGTCAGGATCAACTCGATATTCTGCCAGAAATTCAAAAAACGGCGGCAAAAGTCTTGTGGCCGTGGGAAATTCAGCCAGAACGCGGGGAAGACACAATTGTATACCAACAAACAAACGATACCTCTAATTGTCTATTTACCTGTAATATCAGTCAAAATTACTTCAATTTATGGAAGGTAACGGCGGGGGCAATTTTCTGGTCAAAAGATAAAACTTATCAGACGACAATCTCACATGGATTTCAAAGTACTTCCCAGTCAATGCAAGATATTTTCGCTGGAACGGCACGGTTAGACGTTAGCTTGATTGATCGACAAGGCAATGAAAACCCTGATTTTGAGTATGATATCCAGGATTGGTCCAATTCCGAGTCCGATGATGAACAAATGATGGACTCGACAAGCAGAGGAAGTTCAACTCCAGAGTTCATGCGCTCAGTTCACTCGGATGACACGATAGTACCTACCGATCCTCTAAGCAACAAATCAGAATCAGAATCAGACGGCCTTCTAGGTAGCCAGATCACCAGTGAAAAGAGAGCGGGAAAAGCAACAAGTCCAGCAGAAGTTGCAACTGGCCAATACGACAAAGATATAGAACACATCGACAATACACCGTACGCTCAAAATGCGACACGTAAAGTCAAATTTCAGCCACTCAATTCGCACCTTGATCCGATAGGCAAGGTTTTAAATACATGCATCGCCGATTCAAGTCTCGACTATACCTTGATTGAACTCGATACTACGACTCCCCGACCTTTCAATGAAATTACTTTCCACACAGACTGGAAGACTACAGTACTCTACCCGCAAGGAATATTGAAAAGGCCTATAGATATTAGGGTTCTTGCAGTCACTGGTTCCACCGGGATCATTACCGGTCGTCTATCTGGAACACCCGCATTCATGCAAGTTCCTCAATCCCAAGTCGCACAAGAACTCTGGGTTGTGCATCTTGATGGCGAGTTAAAACAAGGCGACAGTGGTTCGATGGTTGTTGACGCGGACGATGGTAATATCTTAGGGCATATAGTTTCCGGCAGTCCTAAATCAGGTGCCGCATATATCGTTCCAATGTATCAGATCTTAAATGATATCAAGGAGCGATTAAATATCGATCTCAGACTTCCTGCTAGAAACGTCCCAAAGCCTAATGAAGAAGATATTCACTCTGAGAGAAAGATGGAGGTATCCTTGAAAAATATCTTCAAGAGATCCCAGAGTTCTCGTGGTACACAGACTACACTTTCGATTGCTCCAAATTCTGGAACGGACTCTTTTAGCATAAGCGCACTGCCAGAGGGATCGAATCGTAATCAGCACGGGGCTATGGAAAGCTTAAGCACCCAGTCCAAATATTTTGGGTCGTCCAACTTTTCTAGAATTACCATGGCCGAAGATGTCGAAGTTGTTTCGAAGAGTGGAGACGTCGGAAACCAAGAATCTGAACATGCGAGCAATTTGTCGCAAGATACGTCTCCAAACCTGATTTGGAATCATTTTAAACATAATAAACTACGTCTTTCGGCATTATCAAAGGTAAGTTGAGAAAGCTGCTTTCTGAAAGCTCTGCCTCCGCCCATTTTGATGTACTGACATGAAAGCAGGGGGGGAAAGATGGCATGGAAAGTGACTTGACGAATGATCCGGAGACATATTCTACATGGGTTCTTCCAGTGCTAGTACTGTCCTCCAGAGAAGATGCTGACAACCAACCAATATCCAAGAAAGCCACGTGTACAATTGGTGCTCGGAACACGCCAGGAAATTTTGTTTCGAGAGAGTTCGTAAAGAAGGTACTCGAATTTTCCGAATCCAGTTTTGCACCATTGACAGCTGAGGAGAAGGAAGGAGAAGTAGGTCTCGTTGGGCAGCGACTAGTTCCCGAAGGGGCGATTTATTTGACTTGGCATCACAACAAAAGCACTCGTGTCTTCCGCAACATGCGATTTCTCATCGTTCCTGATAATAGCGTTGATCTCGCTATTGGGAAACGTTCGATGGTGGAAGACAATGTATTTGACCTCCTTGATTTTCCACTTCTTGCTCAAGAAGGTAAAGGCTCAAATGGTAATTATCCCACAATCTCTTATACTACATGTGAGCTTGCTGATCAAAAATAGATGTACAAGAGGGGGCAAGCTCCAAAAGAATCTCCAAGGGGGAAGATACGAATGACTGACTACGTGGAAAGACTGAACTGAAAACAATTTTTGAATATTCAGAAAGATGAAATATAGGGACAGAACTTTACAGTCTGCCTACCACACTTTATGTTACCTAGCTAAATATGATTTCAGCAATCTTTGAATTTTAAAGCCCTCAAAGTCAAGCGTGTATCTAGGGCTAAGAATCACTGGCCCATCGGCATTATAGCATGACAAAAAGACCGTATTTTCCAATTGCGTGATTTCTGGTGATTGACTCCAGACTTGGGGAACGGTATTCTTCCCAAGTGTCCCCGCGAAGCTGTCGATGTTAATACAGAGAGCACCAACTACCGTTTTGAAAATCTGTCATTAGTCCAAAAGTGATGGAACCTTTCAATCTTCAACAGACGCGGGACCAAGTCCTTCAGCCTTAAATTCTAAAGTCAGCGTCTGCGTCTATATCTGGTACGCTGGGCCTTGCCATGGGCGTGCTTGACAGGGGCGACATTGTCTTGAAATCAAGCTTGGGAGTACTTTTCATTTGGTCGGATACATGGTTGAAAGCGATAGGGGAGGATCTTTAACCTCAATACCCAAACCGAAGTGCCAAGCATATTAGGCCCACTTGGACAGCTCAGAACAATCCTCGCACCGCATATTAAAATTGACGACAAATGCTTCCCAGATTTAGTACATGCTCTAAGCTGGCGGCCGATGGAAGGGTTTTTGGCAATTCCACATTTGACTTTCTGACATGCTGGCCTGACATTTGGAGGACTGTCCCGAAGAAGTTTTATTCCATCTACACAAACGGCGTTTGGTGATATTGTAAATTCATCTCGACGTTGTGATCCTGCGAGATCTGTGTAGGATATCAGTGTCAACACTATTTTCATGGGAAGTTTAACACAGGACTATCTCGCCATGACGGAAGATGAGGCAGCTAAAGATAAATGTAAGGATGGGACCGTCTGGCTTACACATTCGGAAGCTTTTTCGAGGGTTTATTCGGGGATCTGGGAAGGGTTTTGCTTAATTCATAGGATCATGGGACATCAGTAACTGGAAGAACTGATAGAACCCTTCTCAACTTCAAAATCAAACTCACAGGTTCTCGCTTTGAGATAGTAGGAGTAGTACTTGACTTAAAATGACGATTACCTCGTAAGACCT
The DNA here is from genome assembly GCA_002162495.1 of Myriosclerotinia curreyana. Classification (NCBI taxonomy): domain Eukaryota; kingdom Fungi; phylum Ascomycota; class Leotiomycetes; order Helotiales; family Sclerotiniaceae; genus Myriosclerotinia; species Myriosclerotinia curreyana. Next base: position 29,801 of record NGKJ01000086.1, on the reverse strand, counting down.
TGTCTAGGTAAAGACTTCAATGCCTTTATATCCTCTTGGTTTTTTGACTGGCTTTTCCCAAAGCCTTTCGATAGCTGACTATCGAGCATTGAGATTTGACTTACAAGTTGTAGCAGTGGATGTACGGACTTATGAAACGATATAAAAGTTAGACGCAGGTGATATTCTCGCAATATTTTTCTGTTTATTTTAAGGCATGATATAAATATCCGATGAAAATCAAACAAGAGAAGGTACACTTCGAACAGAAATGATTGAGGATTGGATCATTGTTCCAAGTTCCTCTACGGCATCAATTCACTCGATAATCATATTCTGGATCTGGAAACTTGAAAAGGCTACCTAAAAATGAAATACAGCAGCACTGAGATATGATTTAAATATATACAACAAAGCATCGCGAAGATTCCACGATTACTATTTCTTAAACAAACAACATCTTCCAGACCTGAAGTCTCCTTTGAACTTTAAAACTTCAACATCATCACATTTTCGATCCGACGCGATAGGGATTACCACTCAAACACTTTTCACTACAACCGAAAGAAAGCTTTATCATCCATTCTGCTAGATCTTCCTCGACGTTTTACAACGCGCTCCAGCCAAACCTCATTTTCCCACTTCTCCCCATACAATCTCGACTTTACAAACTTGAAGATGCCGGAATTCACAAAACCAGACAAATCGGATGTTTTGACAACCTCTGGATTTGTTCCATGCAGTTTTTGCCTCAGAATAATAATCCTAAAAGGATGTGTCTGTTTATGCAGCAATACGATATATTATTGTTCAGAGATTTGTATGCGACCGCATGCACGCGGCTGCATGGTATTTTTTACCAGCGCATTACCACGCCCTTCAAATATACACAAACTTGCATTTTACTTTCCTCCAGATATAGGAGAAGCTGAGTTGTGCTGGATACCGTGTCTGACCATTACTCCTCCGCCATGTGCTCCGTCTTGCAACGAATGTATTGTCTGCGAAAGTTGTCATGAGTGTGGACCGTACCATGATCCAGTTACTGATGTTATCATTGCTCAAGGGGTAGGTCTTACGGTCAATATGATCCAAGACTATGTTGAAAATTGGAACGTAGCGCCAGCAACTACGGATCCAGAGGATTGGACTCCGATAACCATATTCGGCATATCACCAAGCGACGTAGAGATAGAGTGTGAGCAAAATCTCAGTATACAGAAACTCACAGGCTATTCGCGGGATTGGTTTGGACCGTTTGTGATGATTGGAAATGCATCGGTGGATTGCGAGGGGAAAACAATAACTAGGGATGTCACGAAGGAGGACTTGGAAATGGCCAGGAAAGTCTTCCTTGAGATGACACCCGGGGAATTGGAAGTTGCGGAAGAGGTCGAAGATGAACGCTTAGACAATGAACCTTTCGAAATGGATGCTATGTTGGGCAGAGCTTTGAAGAGGAACTAAGTTTCGATGCATTTAATCAATGGGTATTTTGGTGGATAATAGTCTGAAAAGGGAAATAGGTTCGATGAGTTCAATGGTGCAGGAGAATACGGATCATGAATAATACAATGAATTTTTACGCGTCTTATAATATCGATGACAAGCTTGGCTTCAGATGATAGTTATCCCGTCCCGAACCTTCCTCACTTGTAAACACGCATATTTTTACATAGAACTATCATCTACAGCGCATTCAAACTCAAGTATCATTTTCAGTCCAAGAATATCCATAGGTGGGTTCAGGATGACACAGTATGATTGGCTGGCTGAATCAAATAATCCCTACACGAACCGTTGCAGTTTTGTCCAAGATCTACCTGATGTTATTGCCGGTGTGGAAGTGCCGGATGATCTCAAGAACAGAGTGCAATTTGTGGTTCATGATTTCTTTCACGAGCAGCCTGTTAAAGGTGCTGACATATCTTTCTATGCATCTCTTGCTTATAGTATATAACTTTCCAAGAAAAATAAAGAAAGGAAGAACTAAGACCTCATGATGCAGTCTTCCCTTTTCTTCCTTCCTCCCTCCCTTCCTTCCCTTTCACTTACCCATCTCCCACGGCAAATCCATCCCCTCCTCATAAACCCCCTCACCCGGTTTCGGTTTCCACATCCACCACGTAACCATCCCTCCCAACTCATATCCCATCTTCCTCCAAATAAAGCCCTCGTTTTCCTTTTTCTTTTGCTCTACAGCAGTATCAACAATAATCCTATCGATAACTCGAAACCCAAATTTCTTATAAAGAGGAATTCCTGATGCGCTGGTTTCTATGAGTGCTTCGATATTTAATTGGGAGATTTGCTTCATGCCGTATGCCATCAGCAGGGATCCGTAGCCGAGGTGACGGTGGGTGGGGAGGGTGTAGATTAGGGAGATTTCTGGGGGAGGAGGGGGGGTTGTTAGGGAGGGTTTTGCGGGGTTGATGATGAGGGATGTGGGGATGTGGAGATGTGTAGATGTGTAGATGTGTAGATAGGGTTGAAATTGGAAGTAGGAGTCTATAGTACTTACGAGCATAAGGTCTAGTCATTCTCTTCCCTCTCAATCCAAACAATTGTTCCAGAACCATGCGAGTAAATTCGCGGGCTTCGCGTTCGGGAAACCAAGATCCGAGACTATCATCTTTTTCATCTTTTTCATCTTTTTCCTCTCCATTCACAACTTCATCATCCATTTTCTCCACCTCCCCTCCATCCTGACTCCCCTCCATGAGAATCTCAAACAACTACCAACATAACCAACCAACTATTTTCCGATCGAACCGTGTGCTCTCACTCTGCACTGGATCTACGGATAAATAAGGCAGGTGAGATTCTATTCTGCAACTGGCAGGTTCAAGATGAAACTAAAGTTCTGCATCGTCCAAATCCCTTTCCTCGCACGATGATCAGAGTATGGTATCAAATTCATCCCCAGTGAGAGCTATCTCAAGCAGCAGAAATAATTGACATTTTTGATCCTGGCGGCTTTTGTATACCTACAACAATAAACCTTCAAACTGCAAAATTTGAAAAGATTCTGCCATTACTCTGCATTACGCTCTAGAGTATTTTGAATCGCTTTCATAGCTAAGTCCATTGATCTGTTTGGAGCAAAGCTCAGTATTCGCTCTGAAACATATATATTTCGCCATGTTTTGACGTCCAAAGATTCGAACGAGAGCGGAAGTCAATTATTTTAGTTTCCTAAGCGTTCTTGGTAGGGAGATAGGACACTAGGGGGTGGCAGTCTTGTGTATATTGATTTTGAGAGGGTAAATATGTATATCATAATGTGAAATGGACATTTAAAAGAATGAATCAATAGATGAACAAATTCACGAACTATGTATGTGAATGCAAAGAACTATATTGAGTTATTTAAACCATTGCTATTTGCTAAAAAAAAACACTAATCAATGCATGTATGTTATTCCCTCCATGACTCCTTTTGAAAATACAAAAAGAGGTATCAAAGGTATCGAGGAATCCTATCCTGAACATATCGCCAAAATCAAAAGAGATAGACATATATCAATAGATACATGTATGTATGACCGACAGACTTCTGTCTTATTCCCATTCCCTCATTTCCCATATGCACCCATCCCTCCCATCCAGCCACCCCATTCCCAATTCCCCAAAGGTATAGTATGGTATGGTACATTTTGGTATCCAACTCCGAAATTCAACAAACAATAAATCCATCATAAATCCATCAAGCAAACATCTCCCCTTCATCCCCATTACTATTCATATTCATATTCATATCCTCATCCTCACGCTCTTCCTCTTCCTCCTCCAAAAATCCTAATCCACTATCATATCTCCTCTTCCTCTTCTTTCCACTAGCTCCCACACCACGACTTGATCTTTTCGCCAAACCTGCATCGAGATATTGACCTTTCACTACAACCGGAGCTCTGATTTTCGGATTGATTATAGAATCTCCAGCTTCCGTCTCGCTCGAATCATTATCATCACTCTCGACATATCCTCTTCCGAAATCCAACACACTGGCAAGCTGCTTTCTCATTCCATCAACCACCTTCTTTCCTCTCCTCTTTTCCCTATTTACTTGCCCCTTCAATTCATTTGCACAGTGTTCAAGATCTTCATTTTCAGTCCTCAAATCTGAGTTCTCTTGTCTCAAATTCTCAACGGCCTTTTGGGTGTTCTTTAGAATGTATGTCGTTCTATCAAGATCCTCTTGAAGTTCTGCTATCCGATCATCGCGGTCCATTAAACCCTCGTCATTCTGGCGCCTTGAAAGAAGCATTTGCCCCTCTCTTTCATTGAGAAGATCTTGAAGCGTACCAGAAGATTTCAAAGCAGCTGTTAACCTTGTCGAAAGTTCACCCACTATCATATCCTTTCCTTCAAGCTCCACAGCAAGTATGTCGGCTCTCAGAATTTCTCGCTGGAGTTGATCATCTAGATTATGAATCTCACGCTTCAGATCATCCTCGACAGCTTTGTGCTCTCTTTCGATCCTCTCGACTAGATCTTCTAATCCCGAAACTTCGCTTCGATATCCGTTTAGTGCTGTTTGGAGACGTGAATTTGAGATTTCGTTTTCGACCACTTCTTTACTCATCCGGGAAACGGCAGTTGAAACAGCGGATAAATCTTTCTGTACATCATGGAAGGCATCGATACGGGCGGTTAGTTGTTGACGAAGAATAATTTCTTGCTCATGATATTGATCGATGGTTTCATCTTGTTTCTTAGCCTTCTCAACCAAATTCTTGAGTCGTTCCAGTAGCATGCTAAGGAGTTTATCATTTTCGAATCCTTCGGTTACTTCTCCAGGGGTGAGATATTCAAGCTCAAGTCTTGCAGCACGGAATTGTTTGACAATAATTTTGATAGTCATTTCCGGGTCGGTGGAGAATCCTAGAGAGGTCACTTCAGTGGACAGAGCATTAAATGATGCTTCCTTTTCTAGAACCTGAGCTTGGGCAAGAGTGAGAGTTGTGAGAACAGAGTCAAGGGCCGAGTCGAGGGTTGAGCCATCGTGAGATTGATCCAATGGAATATATGTGAACAGTTTTTGAGCAAGACGATGTTGGTGATCTTTGTTCAGTGCCAGGGCAGAAGTGAGGGTCTTGATCTCAGATTGCAAGTCAAGAAGTTGAGCTTCGAGCTTGCCATTCAGAGGATCCGGGAAGCTGGCTTGAGTCGAGGTTGATGTCCAGGAAGATTTCTGAAAAAATGCATCAGTGATTTTGGCAGGCGGTGACGGCATATCACGCTGTGCGGGCGTGATATTGATTTCTCCGGGATTAGAGAATGAGCTGTCAAAAGCCATCTTATGATCATCCGATGGAGTGTTGATAGTCATGCTAGCATCATCGTCTTGTATGGTCAAGCTACCGTGGTCTCCGTCCGCATCCATATTCATGTCCTGATCATTATCATTATCGTCATCGTCGAAATTGAATGGATCCTGGGTTCCCGATGTCCAGTCATGGTGAGCATCCGATCGTTCTTCCTTCTGAGATAGTTCCGATTTCAGATGCTGAATCTCTCTTTCCATTTCCTGAAATTTCTCCACCATATCAGGATTTCCACTCATAGATGTAGCCGCCTCGAATCCTAGTTGGCTTGCAACGTCATGTTCTTCCTGTATGCACTGTAATTCGAAGTTCTTTTCCTCCAATTCCTTCCTAAGTCGAAAAAGCTCTGATTTTCTTGCTTTCGCCTCATGCTTTTTCTCCCAATCAATCTTGTTGGTCTCTTCACTTAGTCGATTTCTCTTCATACGTCTCATAACTCTGCCATCCAAAACTTGTCGTAGTGGGGCAAACTGCAATTCTCCGGAAAATGGCTCGTTGTCCTGCCGACGATCGAGTCTTTCTACAGGTGCTGATTGACGGCGTTTTGCTTTCGCAGATGAGAGAGAAGTCTTTCGGAGAAATGGTGTCAAGCCAGAAGAAGATGTATCTTGAAGACGGTTTGGTCCTGGATCAGAAAATCTTACTTTCTTGGATCTTTTTGATTTGGGTGTTGAAGGAGGAGGTATCGATACTTCTATGGAATGAGATATAGAAGCTTGAGAACTTGGTGGTGATTGTATTCCTGCCCCATCATTACAACTTCTTCTTTTCTTCCGTAAAGCAATAGGTTGATCATCGTCCATGTCCCTGATTACGTCGTTCTCCGCCATATCTTTGGATGTGTATTCGTTTTCCTCGATCAATAAATGATATGTTTATTAATTCGCTGGCAAACCACTGAATACTTTACAGTAGTATGTATGTAGTTGTGAAGAAAGTGCTCGATGCTCGATGCTTCATGAAATTATAAACAAAAATACAAATGAAGAATTCCAAATGCAACATGGGTTGAAATCAAATTATTAAAGAAAGAAGATGTTGGATGGATGTTTTGTGTTGGTTCATATGCACATGCAGAGATCAATATAAATAAATTTAATTGTTTACATCCTACCGTACTGGGACTAGCGCAATCGCTTCACTTGACGTACCCCACCGTATTGAAAATTTGGTTGGGTGAGAGAGCGACAAGTTGATGAACAGATGAACCAGATGAACACGACAAAGAAAAAACGTGATGAAGTACAGCATGGTGTGTTAACTCATGAGTGGAGAGTTAGAAGGATGAAGGTAGTACTTCTACTTGGAGTACGGTAGAAAGCTTCGAGAACTCTCTTCAAGTGGACAGGTTTGTCCGTTGACTACAGCTACAAGGCTGCAGCTGGATCCACGATCATGTTAATACGGTTATGTATACAGTATTAAGTGCATGGGGTAAAGGCTTTCGATGACTCCACCAAATCTCCTACGGTTTCAACCCTGTACCGACTTTTTGAAAGTGTATTTCGATGTAGATGATGTCGACGTCGTTAGAACGGACGAGTGGGACGACAATAGAAGGGAAGATTGAGAAGAAGACGATGGTCGTAATTGCTTATTTAGTTGGCTAAGCTTCGGAGAAATGACTTTTAGTGAAAGTTCTGAGCCCTAATCAAGAGCCAAGTTGGTGGGATGTTATTGCCACTGACAATATAAGTATTTTGCTTTGGGCGTACCTACATGGGGGTTGGGTATTCTCCTGCAGAAATGACGCACGCCTAATAAATTTTCCCTTGGCTGAGCTTCATGCAGCTCTGAAATGTTTGAATATAATGAATCTTTCTGTTTTTCAGTAAATCTACAATAGACCCGAAATCCTTGGTCTCAATTTCGGGCCACCCGCTCATAGGGCTACAATTGTCTAATACCCTTTCTTCCAAGATCCACTACTTATACATGCATCGATATCCACACTACACGTTTTGATTCTCCAGTAACATTAGATTTGGGCAGAAGTTTTAGCTCTATCTGTAATAGCTTCAAAGTCTTAGGTTTTACGCAACTTATGGATCTCGAGCACTACAGGCTCCGAATCCATACCCTTTAGTCTTGTTCCAATCATTTTCCATTGCGCATATAAATACATCAATACCCACACCGAGAAGTCTGGTTTCTTTTTCCATCCATCAGAGATACTGTGGAACTTATCCCATAAAATCCATATCCGGCGTCTGGTAAATCCCCACTGGTACTCTCTCAACGACACAGAAGATTCAGTCACCAAATAAATTCCATGACTTTTAAGAGGAGTAGAGAATCGATGGAAGTAGTGTGAAATTGTCCCCCTTATCTGCCCACTCGTTCGCTGATTGGCTTTCTATGATGCCTTTTATCGCTGACTCTGTCACTGTCGAAGCTAGGTTTGGTAGCTTTTTGACTCTGATATTCATTTCGATATTAATACCAATGTAGATCTATTTGAGAGGAGATGCCGCCAATAGTCTTGTGGATATCATACGGGAAAATTAGTATAACAGACTCTTTCTAAATCGATAATGAGTGGAAGCAGCTTCAGACCAGCAGCAATCTCAATTAATCAATCAAGAGATTTAAAGATCGTAATCAATTCTCTGAGCTACGAATTCTAGGCCTTCGGAATGATCTTTCGGAAAGTAGCTGCAAGAAACGTGAACTACGCCGAGAACGCGAGAATTTTTTAACGAATGATGGAGAATCTGCAAATGGATGACCTGAAAGGAAGATTCGTAGGGAAAGAGGAATAGTGATGGGATATGAGTCAGTGGATCTGATGTTGAAATTAGACCAACGAAAATGGACGTGATTTCAGTGATAACTGTAGGAAGAAACACGCCTCTTTCGACATTTCACGAAGAAGAGCGGAAAGAAAACCATCATCTAATCGTTTAAATGACTGACACTAAGCTTCGAAACGGGAAAACTGGGAAATTTGAATGACCCACTCACAAGTGACAAGTGAACAGCCAACATACAGTCTTCCACGAGAAGATTTGAATCAAAAAGAAGATACTAGAGCAACCATGCATACAAGGGTCCAGAAATGGAAACATAGCTCAGAATAAGACACTGTTTCAATATGAACAGACTATTCGGGGTATGAAAAGAAGCTCGATGTTCATCCTATGATGTCTTGCTATTTGGAGGATCATGGCATGGATATCTTCGCTGGCAAGCTTAAGCATTCGGAGAATGATGAAATCAAAGAAATTAAGAGATCGGGCCAGAAAAAAACTGGCGGACAACTGGTTCTGGGGGGG
>NGKJ01000086.1:9663-21120 GCA_002162495.1 Myriosclerotinia curreyana | reverse complement strand
CTTCAATCCGTGTGGAACATACGGTGCGGTGTGCAAGGCAAAACCCTACAATATAGTACACTAAATTTTATGTCATCTAGAAAAGCACTTGAACATATTGAGTAAACACAAGCTATCACTAAAATTGGAGGGGTCTTAACGAAAGATTTGAGGATGAGGTTACGAAGGTGACAGGGCGTGATGCATAAATCGTCTACCACAACAGCTATTGGCAACTTTCTCGCCTAACTTGGGCATCAGTTTATTGTGGCTTATTATAACGCACCAATGCACGTACCGAGCCGTGGTATATGTAAATGGAGCTGAGACCCGGTGAGTCTTATAATTTACTGAACATTCACGACAAAGAATAGTTACTATCACTCTGATACTTGCAGCAAGATTCTACCGGGTTCATCTTTGGTACGTCAACTTATCAAGATAGACTACCAGCGTGGTCAACGATGCAAATAGTTCCAAGTCAGAACACATTTATGAGTCTTAGATCACTTTCAGCCATTGACTGACTACATGTTTCAGCCATCCACAACCACAGTACCCCACAATTTCGAATTTCTATGAGTAATTAATGTTGTGTATAATTGTTCCAGATCTTGATATATTAAGGAGTTTCAATATTGTGTTGTGGCGGTAGTTGGTACGTCTATTCTAGACGGCTTTGTGAATACATGGTTCATTCCGTGTTTGGAGGGTTCCAAGGCTGTGAAACGAAGTCACCAGGCAATTCTTACATGTCAAAAATTGGAGGAAATATTTGCTTCGGGAAATCTGTAGCTGGAACGAAAATCAGCCTGGTCTTAAGAAATTGGACATCCTTGAGTTTTCCTCTCCTGGTCGCAGATTTGATGGAATGACAGACGGACCTAGAATTAAAAGACACAGAATGAGACTATCGCGGCTTCCTGGCTACTAGAAGATACGAAGAACATTTTTATCTACCAATAAAATGTTACATCAAACATACCGTTTCATTTACGAGAGGATACTAATAGAGACTATTCCCAGACTCTGCGACTAACATATCGACCTTTTCAGTGCACCAATTCAACCTACATCATGAATGAGCTTGACATGAACGACTCCCCTTCACCGGCTGTGTCTGAGTTAGCGAACGACCACGAATGCGTCAGAGGCAATGGACAAGATTTCGACCATATCTCACTGCGAAATTTCCAGGAGGAGGTTCACGCTACCGAAACAGCCTTCCCGAACAACCAATTTAGCAGATATACGGACGTTCATGCCCTCCTTCTATCTTGGGAAGATGAGGATCCCAACTTGCAAGTTCATGGCGAAGTCTTAAGTTTGAAGAAAGTTCTGCAAGAAGATTATCACTTCATCGTCGAAAATTACGCAATACCCAGCCTTAACAGCCATAATGCTTTAGCTGGAAAGATTTTGAGGTTTGTAGATTTTATTGTGGATAATCGAGATAGGAAGGATATTTTGAAAATCGTGTATTATGCCGGTCATGGCTCATTGGCTATCAATCGAGAACTCTACTGGGCCAGGTACGCTTGTCTTTGTCAAATATTTGATCTTGTCAAAGTCTTCCCATTCATTGTGGAAGATTATTTATTCAGAGCTCATCTGTCAACTCAACCTGCTAACCAAACTTTGACAGTCGCCAAAGCACAACAGATCCTTCTTATTACGAAGTCCAATGGAGTGGCATCCAATATATATTGGAAAGCGCCGAGTCAGATGTACTCATAATTTTGGACTGCTGTTCAGCTGGGACTTCAAATACTCTACGTGGAAATGGTGCAACAGAACTCATTGCCGCATGTGGCTTTCACGAAGAAGCCAATGGTCCTGGGCCTACGTCCTTCACACATGCCCTTATTAAAGTGTTACGCGATATGAGTTCCATCTCGTCTTTTACAGTCGCTACACTCTATTCCCGAATTCTTTCACGACTTCATAAACATCCGCCAGAGGAGCCTGGTCGCGAACAGATGAAAGCACCAATACATGCGATACTCAACTATAATACTACCAGCGTCTTTGCTCCAGTGATACAGCTTTCGGCGATTAGAAGCGCAGGGCCCTCACTTCGCAATAAGATTCCGATAGGGTCTTCAGAGGACCAGGTGCCGATGATTTCTCACGACAATATTTACCCTGAAAATACATCATCAACCCCTGACTCCACAGTTTATCAGAGCGAATCAAGTAGCGGATCCCATTGGTCGTCAAGGTCAAGTCTTTTATCAGAGGCGAAATACCCGATGATTGCTCTCTCCGTGAGGTTTAGAGAGATTCTCATCAGAAATCGAATGAGTATTTGAGTATTTTATCATATAGGGGCGGGGAGAGGAGACATACAGGACGAGATTAGTAGGCTAAGAAGCATTTCAATATGCTGCTACAATATAAATTATGATCAAAAAAATAAACATTATCTTTTGAGAGAAAATAGAGGTCGAAACTGGTACATGGAGAGGCATTTCAATAATCTCTTACATACAATTTAGACGATGAACAGGGGACAACTGCATTGGAAGATATCTCTTTTCCAATAATGATGGGCGGAAAATTGGTCAAAGTTAATATGTATTTGGAGAACCATTACCCCCCCTACCCCCCNCCTAACCCCTCTAACCCCACTTTCCCCATATAGATTCAACTCCACTTCCATCTACATATTAGGCTAAAGACATCTTATTTCTTATTTCTTATTTCTTATTTACCCCTCCTTCCTTAACTCGTATATGACCTCACTAATTTCCTTCTCGAGATCAAAATCTTCATTTTTAAGACCTCATCATTGTTTTCTTAATACTCATCTACTACATCCCCCTTTTTACCCATCAAAACAAAACAAAAAAGAATTCAAAATGCCACTTGAAGCAGATTTCGAATTTCTCCCTTTGGGAGCCATCATTCAAACCTTCCTCGTCCCTACCAAAGACAAGTCTTTAAACATCGTCCAATCATTTCCCACCACGGAACTCTACCAAAAACACAATCAACCATTCTTTGGTGAGACGATTGGTAGAGTTGCAAATCGTATTTCTAATGCGAAGATCAATTCTTTGAATGGGAAATCGTATCAGCTCGGGAAGAATAATGGTGTTAACGCGCTACATGGTGGTGTAAATGGATGGGGTAAACGTGTTTGGAAGGGTCCGAAGTTGGTGGGTACGAGACAGATTCCTGGGGTTGAAGGGTTGGAGGGAGGTGAGAGTGTGGAGTTTACGTTGAGGGATGAGGATGGTGAGGAGGGATATCCAGGGACGTTGGATGTTAGTGTTGTTTATACGACTGGAAAACAAAAGGTTGGTGGTAAGGAGGTTAGAGTGTTGGCTATGGATTATGAGGTTAAGTTGGTGGATGATGGAAAGGGGGTTGAGGAAACGGCTGTTAATGTTACAAACCATTCGTGAGTAATTTTTAATTTTCCGGAGCTCGTTGTGTCGCTTCTGGAAAAGAACTAATGTTGATATCATGGCAGATACTTCAACCTCAGTGGCAAATCGACAATCGAAGGTACACAAGTTACATTATGTACAAACGACTACTTACCAGTCGACGATGGAGGAATTCCTATTTCGGGACCAAAAACATATGAGAGCATTACACCCAAAAAGGAGTTTACATTGGGAAGCGTGGAACCCGATGTTGATGATTGCTTCATCGTAGATGCGAAATCCGAGTCTATCCCTCTTGATACACGATCTTTGCCTCTCACTACATTGGTGAAAGCTTCCCATCCAGAAACCGGTGTTCATTTGGAAGTTTTGAGCACGGAACCAGCATTCCAATTTTATACTGGAAAATATATCGATGTACCAGCAGTTGATGGACTTAAGGCTAGAGGAGCTAGAAGTGGATTCTGTGTTGAGCCAAGTCGTTACGTTAATGCGATTAACGAGGATAAATGGAGAGGACAAGTTTTGTTGAAGAAGGGAGAAGTGTATGGAAGCAGGACTGTTTATAAGGGTTGGTCTGAATAGGATGATTCTATTTGTACATCATTGGGAGGATTTTTGAGCAATATTTCCACGGCCAAAAGTTAGTATGACAAGGACTCGATTTTGAGTTTTCATTAGTACAATACCATTTACCATTCTATGGCAAGCTTCACACTAGATCTTGGCGCCGTCCAGCTACATGTGAACAATCCAGTCATCCAAAGATCCAAAGCTCCTATTTTTGGCTTCAAATCGAGACTCGTTTGCATTCAAACCTTCATGATGGAAAGAAAATATGGAAATACCGAGAATGGTCACGTGTATCTATTTCCAGCATTTAGCAAAAAATGTACCTCGGCATTCGGGTATCGGGGCTAAATGCAACCGGTTAATCTTCACATGTCAAAATACGATGAATTAACAAACATGATTATTAACTCAACCAATCATATGTAAAGAAATTGTAAGATCAAGTTCACATGAGGTGTTTCCGGAAGGCAGGTGATAATGATTTTGTATGTAAGATCTTACTTGATAAAAAAGATGGAGAGAAAATCTGGGGTGAAATCCGTTTGCCAATATGGGGTGCAGCTGAATCGAGAAATGTACCGGTTTGTGATGTTTGTTTTACAAGTGAATGAGTGACATGTGAAAAAGTGAAAGAGACAAGAAGCTGATTGTCAAACAAAACCGAGCCGCCTCCGCCGAATAATCAATAAAAACATCTCATTATTCTCTACAAACATACTTCATTTACCTCGTTTCCTATTCACTACTTTTCTTGTTTTCCTTCTATTATATAGAATCAATATACATCTATTCTACATTGCACAATAACCAACACGAATCAACCCATAAAACAAAATGTCCAAGACTTTCAGTCAAAGCGATGTTGCATCGCACAATAAGCCAGATGATCTCTACATCATCGTAGATGAAGATGTTTACGATCTCACCAAATTCCAAGACGAACATCCAGGTGGCAAAAAGATCCTCACAAGAGTCGCTGGTAAAGATGCCTCGAAACAATTCTGGAAATATCATAATGAAGGTATCCTTAAGAAATACAAGGCAAAGCTACAGGTTGGATCATTAGACACAAAGAAAGCCGCAGCACCACCAACCCCACCAGCTACTCCTCCTCCAGCAAAAGAAGCAGTTAAACCACAGGCGGAAAGTGGTGCGGTTGTGCCGGCTCCAACGGAGGCTGCGAAAGAGGTTGTGGAGGAATCGGAACCGTTGGATCCATTTGGGGATTTGGTTCCGTTTGCGGATCCGTCGTGGTATCAGGGGGTATGTTTTCTATCTTTTGCTCGTCTGCGAATGATACTAATGGTTCAATAGTATCACTCACCATATTTCAATGAAACACACGCCGCTCTTCGTGAAGAAGTCCGTGAATGGGTTTCCGCGGAAATCGAACCAAATGTGGGTGAATGGGATGAAGCGCGAAAGGTTCCCGAGGAAATATATAAACAAATGGGAACGAGAGGATATTTGGCCGGTTTGATGGGGATGCATTATCCTACTCAATATACTGAGAATAGAATCAAGAGTGTGGCGCCTGAGAAGTGGGATTTGTTCCATGAATTGCTTCTTACGGATGAATTGTCGCGTGCGGCCAGTGGTGGGTTTGTGTGGAATGTTATTGGAGGTTTTGGAATCGGTTGTCCGCCTTTGGTCAAGTTTGGAAAGAAACCTTTGGTGGAAAGAATCTTGCCGGGGATTTTGAATGGCGATAAGAGGATTTGTTTGGCTATTACTGAGCCAGATGCGGGTTCGGATGTTGCAAATCTTACCTGTGAGGCCAAGTTGACTGAGGATGGGAAACATTATATTGTTAATGGTGAGAAGAAATGGATAACCAACGGGATATGGTGCGATTACTTTACTACTGCTGTAAGAACCGGAAAGGAAGGTATGAATGGTGTCAGTGTTCTTCTTATTGAAAGATCAGCTGGTGGTGTCAGTACGAGAAAGATGGATTGTCAAGGTGTTTGGTCTAGCGGAACTACATATATCACATTTGAAGATGTGAAGGTTCCAGTTGAGAATCTCATTGGAAAAGAGAACCAAGGATTCAAAGGTATATTTCCTCACCTTCCTTCCTTTGAAAATCTACTCACAAAACCATAGTCATTATGACAAACTTCAACCACGAAAGAATCGGCATCATCATCCAATGTCTCCGCTTCTCCCGCGTCTGCTACGAAGAAAGCGTCAAATACGCACATAAACGTCGCACCTTTGGCAAAAAACTCATCGACCACCCCGTTATCCGTCTTAAACTCGCCCACATGGCTCGTCAAATCGAAGCCTCCTATTCCTGGCTCGAATCGCTCATTTACCAATGTTCAAAGATGGGAGAGACGGAGGCCATGTTAAGATTGGGTGGGCCAATTGCGGGACTCAAGGCGCAAGCGACCGTTACATTTGAATTCTGTGCTCGAGAGGCGAGTCAGATTTTCGGGGGTCTGAGTTATAGTCGTGGGGGTCAGGGGGGAAAGGTCGAGAGGCTTTATAGGGATGTTAGGGCCTATGCTATTCCTGGGGGGAGTGAGGAGATTATGTTGGATTTGAGTATTAGACAGAGTTTGAGGGTGGGCAAGGCGTTGGGTATGAAGTTGTGAGGGTGGAGAAGGTATCGGGTATGAAATCGTACGGGGATAGATTGAGTTGGTTACGGATGTAACTAAATGAAGTCTCGTTGTGGTAGAGGGAAGATAAAATTGTTTTTTGTGTAGTATACATGCATCGAGTGTTGGGTTTTTGCGTCTTGGTTTCGCGTTTTGATTTTGGGGCTTTGGATTAGGGGTGTTATTGGAAGATGGAAATTCTTTATCACATTTATTATATCATCACATCTCAATTACAGATATCGTTTCAGCATGGAATTTCACTTTATTCTTTTTATTTTTACGAAGAGCAATAGCCGCTATTTGAGATCGGAATGAAGAGGGTGTACGTTGGTAGTTGGTGGGATCTTTTGCGGGGACTTGTTGGTATATTTACTTTTATGAGGGCGATTTGAGTTGAATCAATAACCAAACCATTACTCGAGTATTATTACCATACAAAAGCGCGGGTTTTCTTGGGCTAGACTTGGAGGGGGATTTCTTTGCAGTATCTTCTAGGTTTGAGATACTATTGAAGATATATGGATTTCGTCATGATGGTTGGTGGGGGGAGAGGGGCGTTGTTGGGGACTATGTAAATATGAGGACTGATGTTGGAGGTATGTGGTTTGGGTGATTAGTCAGTCCATGGGAATGGGAATGGGGTTGGGAATGAGTTGTCTGGTTAGTTAGTTACCTTGACAATGTTGGAGTATGGATCTGGAACGACGGCTTTTCCATGTGCTTTCATCTCTCTGTTTTTGTGGTTGGAATTTTGGGTGTTTGTTTCAGGTAGCAAAGGATACATTTCTTCTCATTCTGTTTTGTTGTAGCAATTCAACTAGTTATCCATTTCTCATTTTCATCATAGGAAGTCTATGTTTTGAAATCGTTAGATTTCATTTCGTGTTATCAGTCAAATGTTAGGTGATGTAGTTAAATGCTCTCATCGCCTAAACTACGAGAGTTTCTTTCATTGCCCCCAGAAGATTTGACTGAATTCAAGCTTGAAATTGAACCCGATGAGTTCCTGCTATCTCAAGCGCGAGGCAAGGCCAAGGAAAAGTACATATTCTATGAAAGTTTATTCAACATATATGATTATTGATTTTCCCTTCATTCTTCATATCATACATTCCGCGATTCCGCTCTCATTCCCTTTGCTCGGTTGGCGGGTCCAGAAGAACATTCGTCGGTGACCTATCTCAATTTCCCTAGGAATGTTACTTTTATTCCGAAAGTACTCCTAAGAATTCTCTTGGTATAATAATAGATCCCGAATGGGTAATGGCTATGGTATGTATCATTTGGTCAGAATGTAGAAGTAAACATGAAGACCATAAGAATGTGTTCTAATCCCCTCTCCAAAACTCATTATATTGCATTTTAATCAGTCACTCGTTTCTCCTCGTTTCGTTGTGTTACCTCCTTCGTTCTTTCACACATTTGAAGATAGCCCAACATGGCAACCTCATCACTCATTCTGAGATGCCTTACCATCTTCACTTTCATTAATCACATCGCTGCCCTCACGGGTTACCAACTCGAGGAAAAGTACAGCGGTGATAATTTCTTCGATGCGTTTAATTTCTTTACGGCGGCGGATCCAACACATGGTTTCGTCACGTATGTGAGTGAGAGTGCTGCGTCGCAGCAGGGCTTAATTTCAGTTAAAAATAATGGTGTTTATATGGGAGTAGATTCTAAAACGGTGTTGAATCCTAATGGGGCGGGGAGAAATAGTGTCAGGATCGAGAGTAAGAAGAGTTGGACTCATGGTCTATTTGTGGCGGATCTAGGTCATATGCCCGGTGGCGCTTGTGGATCGTGGCCAGCTAGTAAGTTTTTGATATAGAGAGCTGCGGTCGAATATTGGGCTAATTATTGCTTTAGTGTGGACTGTGGGTGACAATTGGCCTTATAATGGTATGTTATGCTGAGTGAATATGAAGGATCCAATAGTTAACGTATATCCTAGGGGAAATTGATATCATTGAGGGCGTAAATAGCCAGAACCACAATACCATATCTCTACACACGTTAGTCTACCTACAACTCACCAGCCAACCTCAAAGATCTCTTGACTAATACGAATAAATACAGTGGATCGACATGCTCAGTAGCAGGCACAGGACAAACCGGTACCCTTCAAAGTGCCAACTGCGATAACTTTGCCAATGCAGTTGGTGTCGGTTGCGGAATTAGCGATCCCAATACCAACAGCTATGGCACCGGGTTCAATCTCAACAACGGTGGTATCTATGCCATGGAATGGACCTCCTCCTACATCCGCGTCTATTTCTTTCCGGCTGGAACAGAACCCGCAGATGTCAACGGACCGAATCCCGATCCTAGCAAATGGGGAACTCCAGTCTCGAATTTCGAAGGCAGTTGTGACATTGATAGTCAGTTCAAGGAAAATAGATTGATTTTCGATACCACTTTTTGTGGAGATTGGGCCGACGCTGTTTGGTCAAGTGATGGAACTTGTTCTTCTAAAGCGGCCACTTGTAAGGATTATGTGGCGGGTAATCCAGGGGCTTTTGATGATCAGTGAGTATCATTCTTCAGTATCTACATTCTCAATGTGGGAAGTGCAGAGAAGAGAGGCTGACACAATGATGATAGGTACTGGTTGGTCAAATCAGTCAGCATATATCAACTTGGAGATATCGCTAGCCCCGCACCTTCTAGCAGTCCAGTCAGAGCACCCGCGCCGTCTAGTGTTCCAGTAGTAGTACCAGCACCAGCACCATTTTTCAGCACTCCAGTTGTACCCCGACCGTCCCCAGTGGCTCCACAACAATCAATTCTTCCTGCACCAGTCGTCACCCCTGTATCTCCACTCACCACACCTATCGATCAAAACTCCCCTCTACCCAACGGTAACCCCTTCGATGTATTCAACCCCATCTTCAGCAAGATCTCAGATCTCGCGGGAAACATCGGGAATATCGGAGCCGAAGGTAATTGCAACCCCCCTCCTCGTCCCGAACCAACCTATGATCCCGAATACCCCAATTGTGAAAAAGGTGGCAAATGTCCGCTAACCCCAGCCTTCACCTGTATAGGAACCAACCCAGATCTGGAAAGAATAATCCCCACTCCCCCAGCCTTCCCAAGCGTTCTCCCCACCGGCCCAATCCTCGTCGGCGATATAGATACAGATATCAATGCCGGACTCAACGCCGCACAAAACCAACTTCAAGGTCTCGCTAAACAAGCTGTCACGTGGAGTAATCCCAATCCGGTGGTTGATCCGGAGGATGCTGAGGGCTCCACTCGTGCGATTGTGGCCAAACCGTTCTATCCGGATGAGGCGGGGAATGGGAATAAGACTGCAGGATCGGCGGCGAGTCCGACGCCGGTTTCGAACTTGGGCGGTGCGGATGGTCAGGGGATTGTGGCTTTTGAGGGGGGTGCGGTGGAGGTGGTTGGTGGGGGCTTTTTTGTTTGGGGGGTGGTGATGTTTATGGGCGGGCTTTTCATCATGTAGTGATGGTATTGGGGATGGATGTTTGGATGATAGATTGATTGATGTCTACCTGTTACGGTTAGTGTGGTTATGGGAAGGAGATATTTGCTGGTTTGTGGTTTATGGTTTTAAGGTTATATTTTAATATCTCTCTTGTATGATAAAATTTTATAGTATAGTTAATTTGCTTTTATATTTCATTTGAGAGTTTTAAGTTTAATGTATGGTATCTATTTACCTTGCTTCTCTTGTCCCTTTCCAAGTATGCTTTCTTTTCCCTGTTAGGTTCGTCCAAGACAACAATGTATAACAGTCCAACAATCACCCATTGAGAATTGACTCATCATCCAAACGATTATTCTGTTGTTTCTTTCATCAATCTGTAACTCCTATCCAATATCCAAAATCTATAAATATCCCGGGTCTCCCTTTAATTATTTCCAGCTCATATAGCATTTATCCTATCCTCTCTCCTCACACAATCTACACAGATCAATCTAGATTCTATAAAATATCCCAAAGAATAAGAATTAAAACACCCCTCTATACACAACCCGAAATATTCTTTTTCAAATTCAAAACTGATCCAGTCTGTTCCCTACAATCTAAATCACAAATCAACCAAATTTAAAGACAGTTGATTGAAAAATGGATTTATTTCAAATTACTCCTTTTTATTATTCTTCATTTTGAAACTAAACTTTTGTTATATCTCCCTCTCCCTCTCCCTCTCCCTCCCTCATATTTTTTGCATAGAGTAGAGTAGAAACTAGAAACAAAAAACAAAAAACAAAAAAACAAAGGTAAAAGACAAAAACAAAAGACAAAAAAACAAAAAGACAAAGCATAAAAGCCTTAGATCTGCAACAAAAAAAACCAAAACCAAACTGTAGGATCAGAGGATAAATCACATCCTTTGAACACAAGGTTTGGGGGATGCTGGTTGGTTCGCTTGAATAGGGAGGGGGGCCGGAGTTTTGCCGAAGGGAAAATTTAGTTGTTTATTGGGATGAAAGTACATTATTGTACAAGAATGTTTTTATTGTTTTCTTTTTTGCTTAAGTTTAAGATGTTCCTTGTGAACTTACTCAAGTTGAGTATGTATTTATTGTTCATCGTTTATCGTTTAACAATAAATATATATAATCAAAGCAATCAAGGTTCATTTGTTTTAGGACTTGGGGCCTTGGGGCTTGGGATATTCTCTACTCTATGTCATTGATACAATAATAAGTCTTTTTGAGGGTGGAAGATGTAGTGGCTTGGGCCTGGTATGGCTTGCAGATTGCCTTTTCTATTTTTATCTTTCTCTTCTCTTCTCGCGGGGTTTTAGTGGAGGAAAGATGATTTTATTGATTAGAAAGAAAGTGTAGGTTTTCTTGGAGGAACTGTATTTCAGAGCAGTAGAGAAGTAGAAAAGAGGAAAAACTAGTGTTATCCTGACCCCCCC
>NGKJ01000085.1:84240-149301 GCA_002162495.1 Myriosclerotinia curreyana | reverse complement strand
ATCGAACTAGCTCAAGTAGAGCCAACTCAAATCGAATCAACCCAATTCGAACCAGCCCAAGTCGAATTAACCCAAGTCGAACCAATCCAAACCAACCCAAATCAAAACGCGTGTGTACCGTGGGTATCTATCAAAATATGTGTCCAATACTCAAACAAACTCTGATACTACGTCCTTGTATGAAGAACGAGAAAACCAACCAAACTCCCCCCAAATCCCAAATCCCCAGTCCCAAACCACGCAACCCCCACTAAACTTTCTTTAAGTAATACATCCCAGGCAATCCCACTTCAACGCGACGCATTACTGGCGCCTTCTCCTCAGCCTTCTTCTCTTCCTTCTTTGGTTGGGCGCTAGAAATTTCGTCCAGCTTGTGCCAACCCCAATTTCCAAACTGGTCTTGCACGTTCACGCGCGCCTTGCGACTCTCATAGTTCTTCTTCTCCAAGGCAGCAGGTGTGAGAGTTCGCTTCTCCCTCTTTTTCTTGGTAACCCCAGCTGGGCTGGGCGGAGAGGCTTGTCTAGCACCACGATCTGGTCTAGCTGCAGGAAGTCTGGTTGTACGAGCTGGTACAACAGGCGAAGCTGCTCTGGTTGAGCGACCTGATCCACTCGTGGTGGTTGCTCTGGCTCTATTAGAACCAGTTGGTGCGCGAGCGGGCACAACAGGGGAGGTTGCTCTAGTAGAGCGAGCAGCTCCATTGGTAGGAGCTGCTCTAGTACCATTAGAGCGGGCTGGTGTAGAAGCTGCCGTACGATCCGACGCACGAGCAGGAGCTGAATCTCTGGAACGGGCCTTCCTAGTGTAAGCGACGCCCTCGCGCTGCCTAGGAACTTGAACCGTGCTGTCAACGTAGGATCTGTGGATGCCAGAAGGCACACAGACCCGATTCTCAACAACAGGAGGCTCCTTAGCAACAGCTTGCTTAGCAGCAGGCTTCTTGGTGGTAGTGGCAGCTACCACCTCAGCCTGCTGCTTTGCAAGCTGCTTTGCCAACTTCTTGGCCTTGGAAGCTTCTCGAGCAAGTTGGGCCTTGGCCTCAGCATCACGGCGTTCGATATCTGCCTCATACGAAGCCTTTTGCTCCGCGAGCTGCTTCTTCAATTTCTCGTTAGCTGCCTTTTGCTTCCTCGATTTCTCGTCGGATGCCTTTTGTGCTTCCATTAACTGCTTGTTAACTTCCTTCTGTTCTTCCATAAACTGCTTGCTAGCTGCCTTTTGTTCTTGCATGAGCTTCAAGAGCTCAGCCATCTCTGAAGCAACAACAGGAGAAGCCTCGACAGTTTGAGGAGACTTAACAGCAACAGGAGACTCGACAGCAGAAGGAGATTTGACGAGAGGAGATCCATGGATATAAGAGTTGTCGGGAACAGGAGAAGAAGGGGCCGATGTAGCTAGAGAATGGTCCTCGGCGGCTGGCAAAGAAGCTTCAGCGACAGGAGAAGAAGCCCTAGTAGGTGGAGTAGAAGCAACTCCCACAACAGGAGAAGGAGCGATCGAATCAGTTGACGAGGAAGGTTCAACAGCAGAAACAGCGGGTTGAACAGTCTTTTTAGCTTTATGACCGGAGCCATACTCCAAAGAAGTCGTATTGAAGACCGTGAAGTTGTAGTTGTTATTCGCAGGAGTAGAAGAAGTGCCAAAACCAAACATGGCATTAATCTCATCAGCTTGAGTTCGCTTTGGAAGGGAAGCAAGGAAGTCATTGAGGATGCTATTGTCTTGCTGCGGGACCGCATGGTTAGGAGCCGGTTCGTCGAGAATGTTGTAGTTAGGATCTGAGAACTCTGGACCGAAGTCAAAACCATCACAAGGATCAAAAACACCCATATTGTGTTGATAAGGCTCTGGAGCACCGAGCACTGAGCGATTGCCATTGAAAGATCCGAATTCTTCATCAAAGTGGTCGGTCAAAGCGTCAGTGAAACCACTGTTTTGACCATGAGAAAACATGCCAACTGTGCCTTGGTTATAAGTAGGTTCTTGTTGAACAACCTCGTTGCTCGTAACAGGATGAGAAAACTCAGGGCGAGGAGACTCGGGAAGAGAAAGTCCAGGGGGAATTTCAGGAAGTTGAACATCGGGATGAGAAATATTGTGAAGAGAAAGCTCTGGAAGTGGAAGCTGTTCCTTGGGAGTCATCTCTGCATAGACAGATTTGTATGTATGAGACTCATAGGATGTACCGGGAGCTTTTCCAAAGATGGTAGCTGGAACACCAAACTCGTTGAGAGAGAGGTTGGTCTGAACGGCGTTAGGGAAAGTGTAGACGTTCTCTTCGACACCGTCAATCTTGCTGACAGTAGTAGATGCTTGACGACGACGGTCAACCTTCTTGGCGCGTCGAGCAGCCTTCTCAACTTGAAGAGTTGGCATACCAGCAGCAGCGTAATTTGCAGCAGTAAGTGGAAGGCCCATGGTACCATTGCGAGGAGCAGATGGTGAAGCTAATGGAATGTTGGCTGTGCGAGGAAGACCACGAGCTTGCCTATCGAGATATCGTTGGAGTCCTGCGTTGCCAGAAGCCTGAACTTGAGCAAGACCATGAACAGAGATGGCCGACTCGAAGGAAGGATTTTCACTCAAACGTTGACGGAGAGAATTCTTGGGAGTAGCAGCCTTCTTGCGGGATGATGTGGTTGGTGCGGCCTTGTTGTGAGATGGTGTGCTTTGTGCACCAAATTGAGATAGGTCCATTGAATTGAGGTCGTATTGATTGTAAGCAGATGGATCATAAGAACCAGTGTTTGACTGTGTGGTAGTTGGAGTTTCGAAGACCTGGGATACATCCATTGGATGCATGCCAAATTGATTGTGAAAAACAGTTGGATCCAAGAAATCATTAGTTTCGGCTTGCGGAAGACGAGTAGATGGTGCGGAATTAACGTCGCTCATCTCACTGTCTTCATCCTGGCTGCCACCAGGAGAATCAGGAGCCTCGGCCATGACATTGTCATCGGCGCAACCATCGAAGTTGATCATGGTCTCCATGAGATCAAGAGCAGACTCAGGAAGAGGAGCAGGCTTGGCTTTGCGAACGTACTTGCGCTTGAGTACACCAGCCTTCTTGGTAAGTGTCTTCTGGGAAGCAACGGTAGGAGGGCCATGCATGACACCACCGTCCAATCCAAGACTGCTTTGACCCTTGAATTGAGCCTCGTAGTAGACAGACTTGCTGACTGTAGTGATGATTAGTAGGAGCCATAATCATGAATGATGATTTGACTTACCATAGACCTCCCACTCACTGTCACCAAGTGAAGCATAATGGTTGCGAGAAGCGTGATCTCTGAGCTCATCGAGGTTCAAAACGCGCTCAAGTGCACGGTTGGGATCGCCAAGAGGGAAGCAAAGAGCGCAGACCCATCCCTTGGTGGTATGGACGCACTTGATATCTGCAGCCTTCTTTGCGAAAGGAGCTGGAGAGTTATTTGGTGCCTGTGTTGGAGACATCTTAACTTAGGTTCAAGTTGGAGTATGTAGGTGAAGTATTATGTAGTAGACGTGCGTGCGTCGAGAGTATCGAGAAAGTACTTGGCCATCGTCAGTAAAATGCAAACAGTATGAATGAAAAGGTGCTGTAACTTACATTGACAACGAAGAATCTTCTCGAGAACTTAGTGACAGGTAAATAAAGCAAAGTCAACTCAATTGAGTACTCTGCGATTGAGATATCGAAATAACTTGGTTGTCGTCAGCAAGTTGAAAAGAGCATGAATGGATGTTGTACTTACGGTGAGAAAATGTGCAGGTAGTAGGTAAATAGGCAAAGTCGTCGTAAACAATGAGCTCTGCGATTGCAAGTAGTAGAAGTAGTTCTTCCACGTACTCGAGATTATGGTGATTGTAAGGTCGAAGTAAACTTGTTCATTGTCAGTAAGTCGCAGAGAGCATGAAGGGGCGTTGTACTTACGGTGACAAATGTCGCAAGTAGTAGGTAAACAAGCAAAGTTTTCGTAAACGAGTAACTTGCGATGATGAAGTCGTAGAAGTAGTTCTTACACGTATTGAAAGTTATAGTGACAAGAATTGAAGTCGTGAAGACGTAAGTAAAAGGTAATTCAAAAGTGATTGGAGAGTAGGTGGTAAGTAAACGAAGTTGTCGTGAACGAGAAGCTTTGCGATAAAGCCGTAGAAGTAGTTCTTCCACGTACTAGATAATATAATGACAAGTGATACGGTCTTGAAGGAGCCGTAGTATAAGAAGGGTACGGTAATGTGAAAGTAATTGAAGTATATGTGAAAACAAAGTCTCAAAAGAGCAGCTAATTGGTACAAAAAGCTCCAAAGGAGTATCTGATAGTACACAAGTAATTGATTGTGAGAAGAATTGAAGAATCGAAGAATTGAATTGCTGCTTTGAATAGAAAAGAAGATTGAGTGTACAAGTACGGTCAATTGAAGTTGTAGTAAGCTGTTGGGTATCTGTTCGTCGTTTTTTTCGTGTTCGTGAGAAGAAGAAATCTGGAAGGAATTGAGAATCTGACAGTTGAAATAGTATTTCGATTGTGCGCAGAAAATAAGCTAGCAAATTTGAATTCTGTTCATTGACTTGAATTTGAGTTACCTTGATAGGAGGGGGCTGGTAGGTAAACATATCAGACGAGATGTCGTCGTTGATGTTCTAAGGTGAAGTAAACTGAAGTCTTTCGCTTAGCCAATGGTGATTGACTTCACGATATTCACCACTCATCCTTCTCCAATCACCTTCCCAAACTCATACGATGTAGAGCAAAGCGCTAGGTGACTCGAACTTGGAGTCATGAGTCAGAAGGAAGTTTACATGGTCTGAGTATACTTCCTCCCTCTCCTGCGGCCTTAGAGCCGATCTCACCTGAGCCATATACTAGTCATGACCCAATCACATCTCATCTCACTCTCTTTATGACCAAGTTTGAGTGTTGTTTTTGGATGGAGTGATATCTACTGAAGTATGTCGTTGAAATAACCTATATACTCCTCCCCCAAGAGCCTGGCAAGGCCGTATGTTGAAGGGTTACCCCACAGCACGTGACCGACTTCGTGGGGAAGCGAAGGGGTAAAGCTTGGCATTATGAGTATCAAAATGTAGAGAATCATCTAAAATATTCATCGAAGCCCAATCTCATACCAATCGAGGTAATACTTCAATTAACATATCATTTTACGTTCCATACGTTGGAATATTTCACATTTTTACCATTTTTACCATTTCACCTTGCAATGTCTATGCTCATTTTCATTTTCACTTTTTGATGGAGTTGATATTCACTTTCTAAGCGACTTTCCCCAACCAAGATTAAAATTAAAACTTGAATAAAATAATCAAAGAGGTTGGGAAAGCTCTGCACACAATAGGAATACAATAGACGCACAATAGACAGCAATATGATGTGTTTCAAGAAATTGAATATCAAAACCTAATGGCTCCTTTCACTTTATCTTCTTTTCGAGCAGTCGCGCACAATTTTAACTTGGAAAATTTATTCAGCAAATTGAAAGAAAAAACTGAAGGGGTTGGAGACGAAGATAAATTTGTATGCTTGGACTTCTGGCTTGTGGGGGTATGTATGTAGTTGGCGATGATCATATAGAGCGAAGAGAGTCTAGAAGGGTGCCATCGCCTATATAACACTCACCAATTGGAAGTTAAAAACAGTTCTTCAATTTCTCAATGTGTAATTTATAGGTAGCTAGCTTGCGAGTGTAGTCTATTCATGGTGATTGACTGCTTGATCTGAGGTGATGTGATGTGTTGCCATAGGAGATGATGGTGTAAAATACAACGTAGCATGGGATGAACAACACCTGCAAATTATCAGCCCAATACAGCCTTTCCATCACCATCAACAGATGACAGAGCTTTGTCTTTCATGTTTATCATGGCTGAGATGAACGAAAATCTCTTATTATCATGACGGAAGCACAGCAGATCATATTGAAGCATGGAAGACAACCACGTAGCTCCAGCGCAAATACCCAGGATAGTATTATGATGTAGATATAATCTATTAGTGGAAAATGGATTCTTTTTGAGATTACTTTACTAATTAATGTTACGGCCTCACATTGATTGCACCTGAAAAACATCAAGACAATGCCACTGACTGACTACCCATCGTACCCATCGCATTCCCAACTATCACATTAGTTCACCTCACCGCCCACCACCCAAATCCAGCCTTCTATTATCCCCCCTCAGCCTATCAGACTTCTTCCAAAGAATCTCAAACCCTTTTGTTGCACATCTAAAAAATTAGATCTCGAGATAGTTGTCAAAAGAGGCCTTCCCACCAATTTGAAAAGCTTCAATTCCCCACATCCTCAAACGAGATTCAAGAGGAGAACAAGTTTTGGAGATCCAACTCGAGATTCATCAGATTCTCACATCTGTTTGCCTGGCATGAATCTTATGATCTGCAAGTCACTGATTACACACTTCACTCCACTGGCCACTAGATAGATAGATGCCCATTCATTTTTACAAAGATGTTTCGTTGTATAAAACTACCTAGTAATCCTCAATTCAAAAAACCACTATTCATTCTTTCACAGACTATTAGCAATACATAAAGCACTACCTATTACCTATATAATACCCCATCTCTCCCTCCAGACAAATCTATCTCAAATTCCAAATTCCAAGGTTCTCAATACAAATCCCTCTACATGCAATCACCCCTCAAAACAACCCCTCCTCCTCACCCACCCTCATCCACCCTCACCCCAACCTCCCGAAACACAAACCCCTCACCGGAGATACCCGCAAAAAGCGTGCCTAATTCCAAATCTCTGCAGATTTCCCCAAAACTACGCTAGTGACCCGGTGGTGAACAAGAAAGAAAATACTCTGAATTTCAGACGTGCAACAAGACTTTTTAGACCAGTGACCCGGCCCACACAGCCCACGTTCAAATTCAAATGGGCCTTGTGTTTCTTAACTTGGTTTTATTAAGACGTGTGTAGAAGTGCAGGTGGTTAGTTGAGGTTTATTGTATGTATGTATATATATATGTATGTATGTATGTATGTATGTATGTATGTATGTATAATACAATACCAGCAAGGTAATAGAAAACGAAGCAAGTTAACCCCCCTACTCTCATTATTATTCCCACAAATCTACCTACCAAACACCTCATCCAAATTCCCACGCAAACCATGAGGATCAACAATAAAC
Organism: Myriosclerotinia curreyana; assembly: GCA_002162495.1. NCBI lineage: Eukaryota > Fungi > Ascomycota > Leotiomycetes > Helotiales > Sclerotiniaceae > Myriosclerotinia > Myriosclerotinia curreyana. The sequence continues at coordinate 142,141 of NGKJ01000085.1, read as the reverse complement.
ACCACATAACATGCCATGTCAAGACCACAAATGCCGTGCACTGCACGCATTCCAATCTTCATTATTTCACACCTTGACGCACTTCAACTTCATGCCATGCGAATTGCGAATATGATCGATAGTGAGGTAGTATAGCCCCGCAAAATCTCAATCAAGTCATTGCACTAACCATTAAGCATTGTGAGTTCCTACCCACACAAACAAACAATTTCTGCGAAGAATGATTTTAATTGAAATATTAATCCGGATATCATATTGCTTAATTTCATGCGGTATGGTATTATGCCCTCCTGAAACCGCCTGCTCCAATCTACCCATTGAGCCTTGTGCCGGTACCAATCTAAATTCATGAATGTGCTTCCCTCCCATCAAAATAAAGGCGCTAGCCACCAAACATATGCAAGAGCATAGAGTATATTCACATCATACCAAGTGACTTAGATGGCACCACCATTCAAAACCTGCCTACCTAATACTTCCACCTCCCCACTATCCGCCGTTGTTCTCCTTTCCAATACCCATCTCTCACCTTTCACCGGATCATCTTCCTTGGAGTAACTGATTGACTCCGTGCTTGCAGTGGATTTATGTTGCTTGGTATATGACGGCCTCACATCCTTCTCGGCTTCGCCTTCGTGTTCGTTTCCCGGAAAGGGATCTCTGGCTACGATATTCTTATGTTCCAATTCCGGTGATGATGTATTTGTATTCAAATTCCCCGCATCATCAATCTCACTCTCTACCTCCTCACTCAGAAGACTAAACGCGCTGCCCTTCCTCCGATGTCCCCAAGGTGGTTGCACAAGCGGTCCTCCAGCCACCGGGCTACCGCTCCCCTCAACACTCTTCGGACTGCCATTTCCATTTCCATTACTACCCAAACTCTTCACACTCGCCTGACTCCCACCCCATGCGCGACTTCTCAACTTTAATAATGCTTCCAAGCTCAAATCTGACGCCCTTTCAAAATCCTGCGCAATCATCAATTGTGCCAGGCCCGGGCTGACCATCGGAGAGCTACCTGATGGCGCATGTAGATGTGAGACCGACATGAAGGAATTGCGATTTGAATATTCCGAGCGCTCGGTGATAGGTGTGAGGTTAGGTTCTCGAGATGCGATTCTTCCGCTTTGACTTCGTATCATACCATCCATTCCCCTAGGACCAAAATATCCACCATTTATATATTCTGCCGAGCTAGCTGCAGGTTGCGAGTAAAATCCAAATTCTTGACCATAAAATCCATCCTGATCGTTAGCCAGCGCTTCGGCGTTGGCAGCAGCGATGAATTCATCGTCTTCTAATGCATCATCGTAATCGAAATCATCATCGTAAGATGGAGAAAACTGTCCATATTGGGAAGAAGTATGGCCAGAATCTGTAACAAGGCCAGGTTGATTTTCTTCGCGATCCGAGTCGATGTGAAATAAACTTTGGGTACTATCACGTCGGAATTTGCCGCTGGCCGCTGCACTGAAAGCAGCCGCTGCGAGGGAAGCTTGGTATTCAGCAAGCTTATCTTGCGTTAAGCCTTGGGTTATTAGTTGAGCTGGTGCCGTGGCTGAGGCCCTGTTGTCGGAAAAGGATGGTTGTGGTGCTAAACCTCCAGTTGGGCGATTGGTTGTTGGTAACAGCGGAGATAGTGTATCTTCTTTCATTTCCTCTGGTAGACCCGTAGCGCTGGCAGCAACGGGATTAGAAGTTTGTGCAGTCATGAATTGATCTTTTATAGGCCGCCCATATTGATCCGTATCGTTGTTGTCAAAAACAGATTCGTCAAAACCACCTGCATCCCCACCTCCACCTCCAACCCCCTCCAGATCAATAATTCCGTCATCAAAATATAGATCATCATCATCAAGTCCTGGAATTTGAGGAAAAGATGTCGGCTTAGAGCTTTGCTGCTGTACCCCTTCTTCCCGTAATTCATTTGGAATCTCAGTGACTAGACCAAGACCTTGAAGGTTCGATTCTGAGATTGGCTGCAATTCAGGTAGTTTTTTGGGAGAAATGTTGCCATTTGGAGAGATGGGCGTAAAAGCAGAACTGGGAGGGTCGGCCGTGAGGTAAGGCGAATTTTTGGTCATGGCAAAACCAATGACCTCTCCATTGGAATCTCGAGGCGTTGTCGCAGCCCCAGTGGTATATGGGCTCTTCGGACTAGAGGCTTGTGGTTGAAAGGTAAAGCCTGCAACATTGCCATTCAGCAGGCCTGGTTGCACTACCTCTTCAACAGGGGCGACCTGTTCTAGCTCTTGCTTTTCCTCTCCTTCTTCTATTTCTTCCAAGCTAGTATTGCTGATTCCCGGTATATCATCTTCATATCCACCATCAAACCCTTCAAAGACATTATCTTCATCATAATCAGCGTTGACACCAGGTATCCTTTCCTCCAACCCGTCATCATCCATCATATCATTATAATCGAATTCATCATCTTCATCATAGAACTGTTGATCGTCATTTTCCGGATCTTTCTTTTTCTCCAATGCCTTCTGCCGATGTCTATCTTCAAGCAATCGCTCCTGTTCCGCAGCTCCTATCATATCGAAACTGAACCTCGAAGATGTACTCTTCATATGTTTTGGAATATCCTTTGCAGAAACATCCGATACATTTCGTGCTCGTTCGCTCTTCCTCGATGATGGATATGCTTTCGGTGAAGTCGATGCCGGATCGATTGATATATGTTTTGACTCAACCGGGACTGGAACTTCAGTTGTCGGTGGTGCTGGGGTTCCAACATCTGAGGGTGACTTTTGCGCACTCAGCCTCCTGAGGTCTCCAACTTGTAACTCGTCGTTACCTTTCGATGCCGAACCGTGATCAATTGGTCTTTGAATTTCTCGCGCATACGGAGGTTTAGGTGCAGTGAGATCAGACAAGTCGTTAGCTTTTCGTACATGAGGTCCCGCGGCAGGGTATTGCTCCTCTTCAAAGTTCTCCGTGAATACCGGTGTATGATTTCCTGCTTTATCACTCGTTGTGGAATCCGCATAAGGACTTCTTTGAAACGGCCTGGTCCCATCCGCAGCATTGACATCATTATGGGAGACATTCCTTCGTGGTCCTCTTGGAGCACTAAAGTCGTGAACAACGGTCCCTTTGATTCGAGGATCGAAATTTTCATTTGAACCAAAGTTTGTGGTAAGTGATTCCGGTGTTAACTGAGGCATAGCTTGAGAATTCCTCCGCCGAGCCAAGAGAGCCATGGGATTTAGCATCTTCAGCCTCCCTTTAGATGAATGTGAAGGGGCCGCTACTTCGAGGGGCGGGGAAGGGATTCTTGTACCCGTAGGCCGTCTTCCAGGAGGTTTAATATCTGGATCTGGGGTCATCGATCCAAAAAACTTCTTCGTACTTGTATCGTGGTTGGCGTTGGATTGTGATCTGGGATGGTCAAATCCAGTACTTCTCGCAGATCCTGGTCCTGTATTTCCCCCAGAATCAGGCGTCTGGTTGTTCGCATATGACGGTGACTTCTGGCTGTTTCCAAATTCCGGGCCTCCCTTTTGTCCATTGTTAACTTTCGTATCCCAGCCCTGCCCTCTCGGATCGTGGCCATGTGTAGATATCTTCCCATTGAAACTCAAGTTCTCGAATGTATTTCCATAACCTGCGCTCGAGATTCGCGCGATTGGGGCTAGAATGTAAGAAGAGGAGATTGGCGATGATTCATCTTCGTATTTAATACCTTGGAGTCGTGGTGGATGTCCATGGTCTACTAAACGCGCTGGAGGTTCGAAGCTAGGTACCTCTGCATTCGGGGATGAAGGGGTCGATGAATTGCGCCGGTGAGGCCGCAGATAAGAGAACATCTTGCTATGGGAGCTCATGTAAGAAGAAGCTAGACCCAAGATTCTCTTTCGAGCAAAATCTCGACGAAAGCCCTTATATTCTCTGATTCAACTTTTCCATGCACATTCAATGTCATTCGCATTGCATTGGTATTTGAAGGCCGAGTCGTCAGAAGGGCCGCAGATAACAGTTTTCCTTGGTAAAGCCGATTGGAGATTCATTTGTATGTCGCGCAGGGTAGGTACCATAGAAGATGGAATTGAATGTTAAGGTTTCGAGGCAGTGGTGATATAATTTTATATTCCATGTAATTTTCGTTGAAGCTTATTCCATTTTATTAACCCTGGATTTGGGATAAGAAAGCTTACTGTGCATTATTTTACCTGGTCTTTTGTCGCATACATGATGTGAGTGAACATGTAGGATTATTTATATACTGAGTATATAATTGTAAGTATTGAAGAAGGAGACTTCCCTCTCTTGATCAAAATGTAAATATCTACGAAGTAGTAGTAAGTATGGTCTAGAGTAGATCTATGAAACTTTCCTTACGACTGATAATGGATCCACTCTAAAGATAAACTATGTTATACCTCGTACCGGTCTCACACTGACACAAGAGATGATCAAAGCCGTGCTCTTTATCATACCGTGCATACTTTATGCTCATTCACAACGTTCAAGCTGTTTATCGGACTCGTTTTCCCTCACATTGATCTGAACATCTTCGAAGTCATGCCAAAATCTTTGATGAAACCATGCAATTGGGGTTTTCTTCACTACTAATATGACATACATAAGCATCTTATCTTTCCTATCCATCCATCGAATATGAGTCTCGACAGAATCATAAAGTAGTTCTTTACTTCATATCTCCATGTTGACGCCAGCCATAGTCTCCGTCCCAAGAACGCCCCTTTCGACAAGCCTATCGAAAAATCTCCATGCCCTTTAAATACCCTATCAATATCGATACAAGTTGAATTATTCCACCTCCATTCCCATATCGCTAACATCTGCCTCCGTTTCATCTCCAGCAAGACCCAATAATGACTTCTCTATCATATCAAGATCATCATCGTCATCGTCATTATCAGTGACAAGACCCAAAAGTTCCTTATCCATATCATCAAGATCTTCATCCCCTCCTTCCTGAACACATGCATGTCCATTTGTCTGGTGCTTTGAGTGATGAATAAATGATTGGCTTGGCTCATCTTCTTCAGTTTCATCATCATCTAGTGCGCCGTGACCATTGTTAATATTGCTTGTCGAAATGCGATTGGTACCAATAACTCCAAGGTTTAGTCCTTTTTGGCCATCCCAACGATCGAGTCTTCTCCCGGCACGTCGGAAAGCAGCTGCGTATGCTGACACTTCTTCTCCGAAATCATCTTCTTCATTCTCCAGCTGAATTAGACCCCCAAAACCTCGTTCTTTGAAGGGGTAAGGATTTCTAGAATAAGTGTCATCTTCGCTGTCGCTGAAGGGAGATACCATTGCGTTCGTTCTCTTGATTGCGCGAATAAAAGCACCTTCCTGCTTACGCAACTTCCTCGCTGAATGATGCGCCTTTCTGATACCACGGCTTAGAATGTAATCAACTCGCTGGTTCCTGTTCCGCTCTACTGCGATTTGATGTGCTGTTAGCGGTCGATGTCGCCTCGCAAGTGTAGCTGGTACCTCTGGCGCCGGGGAAGATCCTTCACCATTCCTGCCGCCTCGATTTCTGGAGCCTGCATTAAGGACACTGTTAATACGCATGTTGCTGGCACCAAAAGCTCGAGGGGGCGGGGTTGAACGTGTGCTGTCAAGATCAGACTCATATCTGGGGCGAACCTTACTAATCAAACCTCCAGAAGTTCCGATCACATCATCATAACGAGGTCGAATACGACCCATAGTTGCAGATGAATTGGAACCATCATCGAGGGGCAAGTTGAGTTTCGGCTTAGGACCACGTTTTGGTGGGCCATGTTCTGCTTGGAAGGCAATTTGATCTGCTTCGATGATTCGTTTGCGTTCACGCATCTTGGATTGACCATACTCTAGCTCTTCTTCTGTATCGACGTTCTCCAACGCTTCTTCCTCTTCTGTCATATCTTGTAATCGCGGAACACCTTGGTTTCTAACATCGGTTTGATAGTCAACACCAGACCCAAATGGATTCTCATCTGCGCCTTCTTCTGTAAAGTCGGACTCAAGATAGAACCACATCAACCATAAAAATGCCTTTGCCCTTGACTTGCTGGTGATTTGAGTGTTCATGATGAGGTCGAAAAATTCGCGGTTTCTAGGGAAATGTAATTCTGTAATCTTCGAGGCGTATGTAGCAAGAACGAAGATGAGGTTGACTGGATTTGTTCGAGGTATCGGTGTTGCCTTGATCCTATCCAAAGAACCCGGTTCAGGCCGATCCTCAGATGCCCCCTTCAGGATAGATTTAAGTCTCGGCGCATCTTGAAGCTGCTTGTAGGAGTTTGGATCTTGTCGAGCTTGTAGAGATGGAATGGCGTGGTAGGTACGAAGTTGTGCTCTCATTTCTGGGAAGACTGGAATCTTGTTAGTATGTGAATATGTCGAAAAAGGTAATTACTCACAATTCAGAGTGGTGTTCATGCGACCGAGATTAACCAGTAGGCACACCATTGCCATGTTTTTTGCTGGCTCATGTTCGCTCAGCAATTTATCCCTCAAAATCTTACTCGTCTTACTACTCCTAGCCATCGCATCAATATAGAGGTCTGCGAAGGTCTGCTTTGGCAGGGAATCATCGTAACTGTTGGTGAAGACAGTATTTTCGTCCTCGAAGATTAGCTTCAAAAAGTCATATTGGATATCCTTTCTCCACAAAGGCTCTCCGTCATCTTTTTTGAGATGACGGATTTTGTTATTCTGTGGCCCAATATTTCCTTGCATGGTGATGGGTTGATCTTTATCTTTATCTTTGTCTTTCGCAGATTTACGTACGCGCGACGTATTTCCACTTGGTGTATTCTCAAGTATGGGTGATCTGGGTGATCTGCGTTCCTCGTCTTCAGTTGTTATATCGTTGGTTTGTTTTGTCGTTGTTGGTGGAGAGTTTTGGCCAGAGTCGGTATTGCTGGTGCTGGTAACATTCTTTGAGGACGAGGCATTAAAGTTTGCTTGAGTTGGTGATACATCTTCCTTCTCGGTAGTGACAGTGACGACTAAATCTAGTGAATCTGTCATTCTTTCCATCACTTACGCTTTTTTTTTGGCACAAGAACCGAGTAGCAATCAATCACATTAACGAATAGCGCGATTCGCAATAGAAAACCAAGTTAATTCATTTCTGAATCAATTTTGAAGTGAAATTGAAGCTTTCATTGAAATTTATAGAATTGAAATAGAATATTGATGTAAGATCTAGGATTTAAAATTCATAAAAGATAGAATTGAAATGGTTAATTGTTGTTTCTAACTCTGAAGCTTCTCATATTTCTATACTTCGTACATTTTTGGTGGTAGGAAGCTTTACTTACCTATCAATGACAATGTTACCTAACTAACTTGGATGTACAGCACTAGCTACTAATGAATACCTATCATTAACAGAGCCATGCATACCGGTATATAAATCTGTGGCTGATTTGTAAGTTAGATCAACGTACTTCGTATAAAAAGCCTTCAACATCTCGCTAAGATTACAGTATACGAAGTATATTCATAGTACTTTGATATATCTACTACTCATCTGTTTATTGTATTATATTGTTGCTTCTATTTATGACAATCTCAACCTACTTTACCTAATGGACAAGATAAAAGCCTAGTTTACTCGCCTCGCCTCGCCTTATTCCCCTGAGTGTTCCTGAGACTAGGCACTGCGGATGATCTAGGTAGCATTAGATCGACTAACTGACCCTTACCTTACACGCCTTACAAGTTACCATTCATGAATCATCGCTATTCAAAAATCCCGTACCTTGATGTACTAATGTACTACCTACCTACCACCTTAACAATCCCTCTTCCTCCCACCACGTAAAAATCCCGTAAAATCCATCACTCACATATGCAACTACCTCCCCATTCCGCTTCCCAAGGCTCCGTCGGATCCAAGGCACATGGGTTCTACACCCGATCTATACGAGAACTGCCATTCAACCTTCATCCCGTTTCATCTCGTTTGTCTGCCTAGGGATCCTCAGATAATTATATCTGGGCTGAGTGAGAGGAGCAACAAAATATATCATCTTGAGAAATCGCAAACACAGCCTCGGACGTTTCATCTCCCCACCAATCCCGGAGAAATGGCTTGACCACCACACTTCTTCTGCAAAACGACATACCCATTACGAACTTGCAGGTTCCGCAGGGCTGTAGTCATCGTTTGGTGGTTGAAATTACTACTGCACTTTTTATGATCAGCATTCATAAGGCAGGCAGGTCATACGGTGGCTTCATCAGGGGTGAGCGAATACAGTGCTACCAAACGCCTCTAGTCTCACAATTGTCATATTTTGTCGAAGGCTTATTTATGGTGACGTTCTTGAATTGAAGGAAATCTATATGGAAGTCTAAAAGTACATGTTGAGCTTAATCTTCCAATCTAACTCTGGATATTGGAGTCGCGCGAAAGTAAGAAGCATAGAAAATAAGAAATATGGTGTTACGTGAGAACAGGCAGCAATTGATTTTTGCCAAGGAAAAAAAGGCTGAGACTGAAATGAAAGGGAAATAGTAAGGAAATGCGTAAGTAGTCGTATAATGAGAAACATGGCCTTGGTATCGTTGAAACTCTCCTCCTTTTTGTTGACCGCCCACCGTTGATATCTATAAAAAATAATTTCCTGAATAAAAGTCGAGAAGAAGTAAAAGAAAAAGTCTAAATTTGTTATACAGTGTATAATGCAGGCCATAGCAGCAGCCCAGAAATCGTGTCGAGGTCTTGAAATATAATAAGTCATTCCGTGTCAGCATATTGTCGTGGCTTTTGCTCTACGATCTTCGACGATCAGTAGTGTCATACTAGTTGATCAATAACCAGAAGTTCCACTACCGCTGCCAGCTGCACTTCCATAATCATAATAGGCTTGATCGCCCTCGTAGGAAGCAGCCGTTTCTCCTCCGTAATAAGCTTCTCCTTCACGAGTTGGGTCGGGGTTTTCATAGTAGCTGGCCCCATCTTCCGGTCGAGGTCCATTTATAGATGCATCCTCACTGGCTCTGCCTTTGGAAACGACGTGCTTCATAGAGACAGAACCCCATGGCGAGCCACCGGCGTCGGCAGTGTCATAGTATACATCGTTTGGATCAGCTGTATGATAAGAGTGGCCTGCATGAGCACGATTCTCATTATCTCGATCCTGGCGCTCTTTTTCCGCCTTGTTCTTATCCCCTATGAAACGTTAGTCGCTGAAATCTGGGTGCCATAATGACAACTTACGGAACTTTCTTTGCGCTAATCTGTTCTGCACTCTTCTTCTCTCTTCCGGATCTGTAATGCCAGACCAATCATCCTGCTTTGGCTGCGATTTTCCAGAAGAAGAGCTTTTTCCCTTGCCAGATGAAGATCGGTGGGATGAAGACATTTCGGTTTCGGTTTCAGATACTGACTCGAGATTTGGCTCTAGTTTGATGATTTGATTGTAGTCAGGGTCGTCGACTGTGATACAAGGAACTTCAGATGCTCGCTCTGACTCAACAGGGTGTTAAATGTGCTCGGATTGGAAGATATCGGCCCTTTCAACGTTCAGAGAATGAGTGTGCTGACAGTGAAGCTCGAAAATTTCGCCCAGATCTCTCTTAGAATGGCGAGAGTGCTCGTCAGGGTGATTCGCCAAATATATAGAATGATGAGACCACGAGGGACTTGATAACAACGAGAAACAGTGTAGATGTAGATGCTGAAGTGTTCTTTGATATCAAAGAAAGATGATTGATGGTGATGATGTTGTTTGATCAAGGGAAACTTCCCTACTTTATAGAACTCAACGACGGCACGGTGGGCAGACTTAGTCTTCATTTTTGGATATCAAGATGATATATAAAGATCTCCATAGGCATTGTTTCAAGAAAAAGAAACGCAAACCAAGATTGGATGGGACGTAATAGAAGCACTGCCTCCAGACGGATCAGGTATATGACAGCCACGACAACGTGACTGGCTATAGGTGAATAAGAGTAGAATATGACTGAATAAAACATCGAGAAAGTCCCCGTTCATCTAAGGCAGCCTCGCCTAGACTGGACGACATGATCCAGTGATTGGACTAAAAATACATGTGACTTAGTATAAAGAAACTCCTCCAAATATAGGAAGGAGATGAGGAGGATGTGAAATCTTAGATCGCTAGGATCATGATGATAGTGGAGCTCAAATCGATAAGATAATGGCCTTAAGATGTAATGGGGGCCATCCATTTGAGAGGAAGATGGGTGAGGGATTGACTGGAATCCTTCTCGCGGCATTACCGTTTTTGATCATCTGGATTCAAAAGATTCAATTGTAGAGTTTAAGTATATGAAAGTTTGTTCTATGCTTCGCTGTGAATGCCAGAACAGAGGAAAGGACAATTGAAAGCCAATTGTAGATATAAGTTAGTAGTGAGCAGGTACGCACTTGCAGTATTAGCTTTCGGTTCCTGCATAGGGCTTGATTAAGCTTGCCTCGGCTTGACAGGGGGTTGATTCATGAGTGATCAGGCAGACAAATCCCTAAAAAGAAACTCCCATTAGTTTACAGCCTCAGTATAATGTATTTTGTCTGGGTACCGTCAGTATTTTCACTCTCATTCTGTAAATGAAGTAAGTATCTAATAAGTGTAACATCTAAAAGTAAGTACTAGGCAGTATGAGAAGGCTGGCAATGCGTCATGGATCGTGGAATAGTTCGTCAACTACTTCATTTTTGAGCATTGCGCTGTGAGGTCACTTACAATTTTGATCACTTGTTTTGAAATGACGCACACATCCAATACCATCCATATTAACTCTTCGAGTCAAGAACCATAAAGTAGTGTTGTGAGAATGGTTGTTGACCCCATTCCATTCAATTTTGAGTGGGGGATGACAAAACATTGGACGAGAACGTTGAGAAGCCTTGCTGTGCCTAAGAAACACATATTCTATATATTCGAATGCCTCTGCTCCTACTGCGTGAAAGTGACGACCTTGAGCTGGATAGGAATGGGGATTCCAGATCTGGATTGCCTGAATTGGCTGATGTTGGCTTGGTAAAATGATCTTTCCTTGTGGGTTTTAAGTGATCCCGAGTTCTCTAATTGGAGTCCCGGCTGCTAGTATAAGTCTAACCAGTGGCTGACCTATATTTTGTTCTGCAAACTGTTTGTGAGTAAGTTCGTTTGGATCGTTTATGGGATTGAAAGCTTCGACGTGGGGTGTGTAGGAGGACACTTTACAGTAGCGAAATAGGAATCTGGAGGAAAGATCCTCCGGCCTTTCAGGAAATTTCCCAGGCACAGCCAGGCCCATCACAATCAGAATATCAACCAATAACCCTCCATTATCGTACACCAAAGAAGAAGAATTTCGAACAAATGGACACGTTTCATCAAAAGGTAGTATCGGTCACATTCTGCGCAAACTGCTAGAATGGGAGGAGTTAGAGGGGNGGGGGGGGGGAGGAAGAGAGCACGAACGAGCCTACGAGACGCTGCATCCTGCAAATGGTGAAATAAGAACTAGGAACTAGGTATCCCGATCCCGATCCCGATCCCGCTTGGCATGAAATGCTAGATTTCCGAGCACTCTTAAGTAGGATTAGTATAAGGTGAGACATGGGGAGAAAATCTGTAAAAATCGAGGTGTTTCGGCCAAAGGCAGATGGGGATGGCGTTAAATAAAGTCTACGCCGCGAAATTGTAAGTTCACGTGGCCTTGTAACGGACCTCAGCCGTCTAGATTACCAATCGCAATTCAGGTCTCGAGGTGAAATCCAACTTCAATATGCTTTGAGTTGATCTGCAGCCTCGCAAGAGATATCTTCTAAAAGACCATAACCTGCGGATGAAGATCCATGAGTATCATAGCAGAGCCACCTCCTCCCCATGCATGCCATACACAGCCTCAAATATAATTTTACATCAACGACAAGCTTGTCAATCTAGCCCCTTCTTATCTGGCACGTTTTTCCTCTCCTCTCCTCTTTGCTCGAACTTCAGCCTGTCTTCTTTCACCACCATCAATCTTGTGACCTCTGCGATCTTCCCACAATCCTTCTTTAATAACAATTTTTGCCGCATTTCCTCCTTTGGAAGGTAGCACATGAGGTCCGGTTATGGTATGTGCTCCCTTGATACGCAGACCTTGAACTGGGATCATCTGCTCAGCCAACTTATTTTCCGCGTTGCCTCCCATGGGCACATTGACGACGATTTTTCGGTGTCCCGGGGAGGATGTTGCGGTAGCGATACTGTGTCTCGGGTCTGACGATGGTACTTCAGCTACGCGCAGCTCTGCGATTCCATTTTCGATGTGTTGAAAATCTCCGCCAATGCCGTATTGCCCTTTTCTAAATTTCTCGCGCCAACGTAGGAGGTAGCGTCGACTTCGTGGAGGCTCAACGCCCAGCTCTCGCAATTGATCAGAGGTCAACGTAAACAGCGCTTTCCAAGAAGGAATCTTCGATGCATGCTGGCTCAAGTTACGTCCGATGAGTTTAAGAAATGTTTGAGCGTCGGGTACGAATGGTGTAGGGCGGGGTACAGGCGGTGCCTTCATGCGGTGATGCAGGCTTCGCACTTGAGTACATGTGTTTGTCTCCGTGAACGGGAGGAGAAATGAGGGAATGGGTCGTAGCTGGTAAGGCTTGAGGATCATGATGGGTAGATTCTATAGAGGCAGTCAATACAGCACCACATCCTGGATAGGATGGAGATGAGATTCAATTATACATACCTACGGAAGAATGATGAATGATAACGAGTTCCCGAAGGTCAATGTATTAATAGGCACTGAAAGCTGCATGGATTTTATGTCAACTTATTGTGTCAATGTGTATGAAGCTCGGTCAACTTGTTGTCAACCGTCAACCGTCAACCGTCAGAAGGCTGTAAGGTAACTACTATCTACCCTTGGGGGGATCTGCCTCACATTTGATTTTGCTCTGGAAAATCTTTAATCATGTGATCATCAATTAAAAGGATTAAAGTATTTCCTTGTCCGAGGATAAAATATATTCCAAGGTTAAACTATAATCCGAAAAGCAGGGATGCTTTCTTATCGGTTATCGTAATGCATAACTTCCTCCATACAGTTCATGTCCCTCTCTCCCCCCTCTCTCTCCTTCGTATTCCCTTTCAACATACATAAACATACATACCTAAGTACCTACATTGAAAAGAAAACCACAAAGTCTGTTTAACTGTCCGTCACCATTTCTTATAACCTCATCTTTATTCAAACAACAAAATATCTATCATTGTCACACCTCCTTTCTTTACATTCATTAAATAAGGCATCCTCATGCACTTGGAGCCTGTGTGCTGCTTTAAAATTTATACGTCCTTGGTGAAGGAAGAAGTTCGAGGTTCGGTTCAATGCCTCCTAAGCGGAAAAAGCCTTTCGGGATTATTCCTGAGAACTACATCTTTGCACAGGAGTTGGAAACACGAAGAAACGCTCTTCAATGTCATAATCAAGAGGAAACAGCTGTCCATGATGCCCCTGATGCATCTCCGTTACCCTTAAGTCCAGAGGATGAAGCTCTGGCTTCTTTTGTAACCGTTATCCCTGATAAATTAATCGATTTTCTTACCACAAACAAGGTAATTATTATTATAGTCCAATTTCAATTGTTGGAATAAGAATTTTGAGCTTCTCATTCATTTCTAGAGGCGCTGACTCGATACCCTAGACCAATTCAGAAGAACCCTCACGCAAACGGCTGAAATTGATGACAGGATCTGAACCGGAAGCATCGAGTGGTCATGTCTCGAATAATTACATCGTCGTCAAGCAGTCTTCATTAGAAATCAAATGTGTTAGATCAAAGTTGTCCTCAGATAGCACCACCTTGAGTAAGCAGAAGGTTCGCTTCAATTGCCACTGGAGTCGGCAGAGCGAGAAGCCCGAGCCGTCTCATATCACAATACAAGATGACAATGGTAACCCTTTGCTTACCGTACCACTGTCCCTCGAGTATACATTGATGAGCATTCTAAATCCCTCCGATGACGTCCTCATTTGTCTGATGGTTGATCGAGATTCTAAAAGGCGTGTCCGACAATCAAGTAAGTTGTGGACAGAGGTTGGCATAAGTCTGCAAAAGAGAGACGACTCGGAGTATATACAGATCAATTTTACTATCAAATGGGAGGTTACAACTCAGCCCGAGCTGATTCAACCAAAGAAGACGGATGCTCTGTTAAAGATATTAAGCACTTATTTCCCTAATCCGAATGGTACGAACTTGGAATCGCTCTCTGCCCAGGATTTCTACCAATCTGCCCATTCTCCAGATTCAGATGATGAAACCTCTGCCTCGATCGAAACACCAGGCTTGGAATCAAATCTCTATCCCTTCCAAAAGCGGGCAGTTCAATGGATGCTCCGCAGAGAAGGTTCAGAGTGGTCTCGCACGACTGGAAGTGTTCGGGGCATGCAGCTCAAAGCAACAGATCAGTTGCCACTCTCATTCATCGCAGCCACAGACGCTCGAGGGTGCCCTTGTTATGTTAGCCACTTGTTTGGAATAGTCGCATTTGATCTTGGTCCTTTCTTTGCAATAGAACAAGATATCAAGGGCGGTATTCTTGCAGACGAGATGGGCTTAGGTAAGACTATAGAAATGATTGCTCTTTTGACTCTTCACACTCGTCCTAATCAAGATCCGTCGAGTTTCGACCCTTTCGCTGGAGAAAATCTACAGACGACAAATGCTACCCTGATCATATCACCATCCTCAATTTCGAGTAAGTATTGAATCAAAGTTACATGCCCGCCACATCATTTTTAACAATTTTCAGAACAATGGATCAATGAGATCCAAACCCACGCTCCGCATCTCAAGGTTATGTATTACGAAGGTATCAAGAACCGAAAAGTTCACTACAAAACTACAATGGAAGGTTTTGCCACCTCCAATGTAGTTATTACCACGTATTCCATCCTTGCATCGGAGATAAATTTTACCAGTTTGAATCCACAGAAAACGTTACGCAGAGAATCAAAGTACCAACGGCCCAAATCGCCCTTAATGCAGTATTCGTGGTGGCGTGTATGCCTCGATGAAGCGCAAATGGTTGAGAGTGGTGTTAGTAAAGCCGCAACTTTCGCAAGGAGTAAGCATATTCCGATTCACAAAATCCTTTGTTCTTATACCTAATCCTGTTCCCTGATCTCAAACACATTTCTCTGTTTTATCCTATACCCTCTTTCTGCTTCCTAATACAGCCAAAACTCCTCTTTTTCCTCCTAATTCTTTCCCTAACAGGCAATACTGACTCCCCGATGTTCTAGTGATACCTCGAATCAACGCTTGGGCGATTACAGGCACTCCAGTATGTGTTTACAGCTTTTGAATTCTTTTTCTCCTTCCAGCAGGCTTTCCAATTGTCCGAACTCCAATGTTCGCAAAGCTGCGAAGCTTGGAAACATTAAATTCAACATTTCAAATCGACTTAATGTTTCTAGTGGTTCCAATTCATCAAGATGTTTGAGCATGTAAAAGATTTACCAATTAAGATCTCCATAACTCCTCACTATCAGGTTGTAGTGTGGACCATTAGAGACCTTGAAATTCTGCGATTGAATTACTAAAGTAGTTAAGATATACTAATTCCAGCGTAGGTTACAAAAAACATCAATGACTTGCTAGGGCTACTCATATTCCTAAGATATGAACCCTTAGTTTCAGTATGGCAATCGCTCCTATCCTCGAAGAAGGATTTTAGCAGTGTGTTTGGTACTATTAGTTTACGTCACTCAAAACAGAGTGTTCGGGACGAGTTGAAACTACCCCAGCAACGCCGCTTCGTGATTACGATGCCTTTCAACCCAATTGAGGAACAATACTACCAGGAATTGTTTGGTCAGATGTGTGAAGAATCAGGGTTGAGCACTGAGGGCACGCCTCTCATCGATAGCTGGGACCCAGCGGATTATACTGAAGTAATGAGACGATGGTTGATACGATTAAGAAAGGTGACATTGCATCCAGAAGTTGGTGGGCGCATTAAACGAAACCTTGGGCGAAACCACAACCGAAATGAGGAACCAATCATTCAAACTGCAAGTAAGGTTCTCGAACTTATGTTTTCACAAACCGATGTTGCAATTAGGTCAAACCATCGATTGATTCTTATGTCCCGCTTAAAGAGAGGACAATTGTATGAAAACTCACCTAGAGTTCAAGAAGCCCTCAAAATCTGGGAAGAAGTAATCATTGAGTCTACTATCAGTGTGAATGGAGCTCGTGATGAGTTATCCGGTGAAATGAAGTCGGAGAAAGCAAAGCTGGAATCTCAAGCGGAGAACAATCCAGATTCGGCAGTATTGAAAATTGACCAGGCAATTACCTCAGGCCAGAACCAAAGCTTGGGAGTCGCTGACTCTGATATCGATTTGCAAGATGTCTCGGACCCTTCCTCGCGTGTGGGTATAAGTCGGGCACGATTGAGGGCTGCTCTAGAACTCCACCATGTAGCGTTGTTCTTTCGGGCAAATGCTCACTTTCAGATAAAGGCCAATGAGGAGATGACAAAGCCTGATTCTCCAGAGTTTGAAAATCTTGATAAGCTAGAGAGAGAGGGTTATGAGGCAGCCAAAAAATTACGGCGCGAGATCTTGCAAGAGGTCTTTAACAAAGTAAATACTATGATGACTGCAATCAAGAGGAATACGGAATCACGGATAGTTGTCCAGTTGCCCAAATTCCCGCCCAATACTCACAGAGGAGGTGGGCCTGAAAGCCGCCGTATTATGGAAGGCCTCGAAAGTTTAGGAATCAACCTGGACAATCAAGCCTATCAGATTCATGAATGGAGAGAACATCTCATTCGGATTTTGTTGAGCCCCTTGGTTGATAACGACGATGATGGAATTGAAATCAATGGTGATGAATACGAGGATTCTACGAAAGTGCAAGAAGAAGTTATAGTATACGTACAAGCTTTGCGGACAATGATTGCCGATAGACATGCATCGTTGACTGGAGTGCAGAATTATCTAACCAATGAAGAAGCTAAAACTGCTTTACGGGAGGCAAAACATGGCAAAGGCCCCTCTCCAGAACAACTAATTGCGCTATTCAATGTCAGAGACCGATTTATTTATAAAGGTGATAGTGTAAGGGGAGCATTATCGGAATTCCGGACCCTCTTGTCCAATCTCAAGGGAAATCGTGCCCAGAACGAACACTCGATTGTCGAAGCCCAACTAAAAACGACACACAAGCATCTCACGGATCAGACAAAAGCAGCTACAGCTTTAGAGAAGGAACTAGATCTTTTCACAAAGTGTATGAATCTTCGAGTAGAGTACTATAAACAGCTACAAGCAATTTCAAATCAAGTGGCTCCTTATACCGGTCCCAACAACGACCATGTTGTTGAGAAGATGTTACAAGACGAGCAATCACTTGTTAAGAACCTCGCTATGATGAAATCTAAGAAAAGATATCTAGTTCATCTAAAGGAGGAGGCCGAAAACCCTAAAGCCCAACGAGTATGCATTATCTGCAGAGATGAGTTCGAGCTTGGAGTTTTGACTGTCTGTGGGCATCAATTTTGTTCAGGTTGCATCAAACAGTGGTGGAGATGTAAGAGCTCAACTACCTCAAGTGTCGCATACATTTTACTAACCTATTCAAGCACATCATAGATGTCCTGTCTGTAAAAGGAAATTAATTCATGCAGACCTTCACGAGATTACCTACAAACCGCAGGAACTAACACTGACCATGGAAGGCGAGGGAGTTCATGAGCCACTGAAGGAACGATCGCTTAAATCTAATTTCCCTCGAAAATCTGCCATCTATTCAGATGTCAGTAAAGCTACTCTCTCCGCCATCAAGAACGTCGAACTGCCAGGTAATAGTTCATTTGGCACCAAAGTTGATACTCTTGGTATGTAAACAATTTATTCCAGTTGATAAAACCGCTAATGATGTTCATATAAAAGCCCGTCACATTCTTTACCTGAGAGAATCTGATCCTGGCGCAAAGTCGATCGTCTATTCTCAATTTGCAGATTTCTTGTCGGTTCTTTCTCGTGCATTTGATACATTTCGCATCGGCCATTCATCCATTTCGTTTAATGGGATTGAGAAATTCAAGAACGATCCCGGCACGGAGGTCTTTCTGTTACATTCTCGAGCGCATAGTGCTGGATTAACTCTAGTTAACGCTAGTCATGTATTCCTCTGCGAACCTTTATTGAATACGGGTCTCGAGCTTCAGGCAATTGCTCGCTGCGATAGAATTGGTAGAATTCTCCTCACATCCTTGAAAGTATTTCTTTATTAGACAATTACTAATTCCCCAATTTTGCAGGCCAGGAAAATGAGACGCATGTTTACCAATACTTGATCAGCAACACTATTGAAGAATCAATTCATGAGTTATCTGTCAAGAGAAGATTAGAGCATCTGGGACATGCAGCCGGGTCAAAAAAGGGGAAAGGAAGAGAGCTTACTGATGAGGAGTTGGTGGCAAGAGGCCTGGAAGAGGCTAATAGTCTCGAGTTGCAAGAAACGATACTTGCAGATCTTCTAGCTAAGGGCAAAGGCGGTGAAATCGTTTCAGAACATGATCTTTGGGCATGCTTGTTTGGTGGAAGAACAAAGCGTGATACGGTAGATCTTAATGGCGATGGAGCGGTTAAAATTCCGGACGGCACAGCAGATCTTGATCGTGGTAGTGCCATGGGAGATTGACAAAATTCTGAGGATTCGGTCGACACAGTAGATCTTAATGGCAGCGGTGCTATAGAGGATCTATTCGTAATTGGATAGAAAATCGGAGGCGCGTTTATAATGGGAGATACCATATGGTGGGGCTTTTTGACAGGCATTGGAGTTATCATGGTTACGATATCAGGAGTGGCCGTAATCGGGTGTTGGGGGATGGTTTGGGGAGCAGAACACACATATACGATCAGTCACAAAAGGCATGGCAGGGACTTAATACATATTTTGCGAGTTAGTGGTTGCTTCAAAGCCTCGTCAATATAAAGATGATAATCACTAGTTTGGTGCTATTTAAAAAGTATTGGACAGCAGTCATCCGTGTTCCAGACAGAACTCTAGAACTACCCGCGACGTCTTATGGGTATACTATCATTTCGATACCGAGGGACTCAGCGTACTGGTAGGAAACCGTAGGTCTGCTGGCTTACTCAGTTAACCTATCAACTCTTTGGATTCTGGATAAAAGGTCCCAATTCTGCACATTCCGGATGATTTCCATTAAATATAAAAGGATTCTACATATCCTTCAGCTCTGAGCGATTTCACGGCATTTTACATCCACTCTTATCGTGTTCGTCTCAACTGTCTCTTCCAGCGGAAGGGTAATTTGGTATAGTTCCCCGAATAGCACTTCGTGACAGGAGTCAGTCTGAACTGTCCAACCCATCTTTCCAAAGTATACTATATGAGAGTGATCACTACAGCACTCTCCTCCAACATAAATATCAAAGAAATTCCGAACACTAACATATTTTTGGTCGTCTATCGCATCATGGGTTAACCTGATGAGTCTTCTTTTCCTTGAAAAAAGTAGACACTTGGGAGCATTTTTTAAAAAGACAATTCAGTGACTCGATAGAACCTCGCCTACTGGGAGGAGAACAAAAAGACCTGGATTGATATGTGCGAAAAATTTAAAATTATCTTCTAATTTGGGCCAATAATCAACCACAATAACAAATATAAGTCGAAATAGATTGAACCCTCCAGAAAAAGTCTCTAGTGGTCAATCATGTCTGTTTTTTCTCCTTCGAATAGCTCGCCTATTCTTTTCCTTCCTCCTTATCAGTCCTATTGATTTTTGGCTTCTCTCGAATACATCTAAGTTTGCCGTACACTTTTATATTCACTTCGGCACTAACGCATGTTTTTCCTTAAGGTCTTCCTCCTTCTCTCTTTAAGATCCTTCTGCTTTCGGTTACTAATCAACTATCATGACGAATCTTCTCTTCAAACACGATTCTTCAAGTCTTCTCATCCGAAGCATCT
The DNA here is from genome assembly GCA_002162495.1 of Myriosclerotinia curreyana. Lineage (NCBI taxonomy): Eukaryota > Fungi > Ascomycota > Leotiomycetes > Helotiales > Sclerotiniaceae > Myriosclerotinia > Myriosclerotinia curreyana. The sequence goes on along the minus strand of NGKJ01000085.1, from coordinate 122,178 downwards.
TTGCCCCAAATCCCAAATGGATGAACCCATTTGCAACAAACTACATTTTCAATCTGATCAACATTCATACAAAATGGCTTCGAGCAGCAGCAACTTCACGGAAACCGTATGTATATAAGTCTGGGACAGATACAATCACTCCATTTACTGATGAAATTTCACAGCACCCCGAGTTATCTTCCAATCTATCTCGTCCCCAAGATCCAACGCCTCTCTCACCCTTCGACGGCATCCCAACTCAGATAACTCCAACCGCCCTCCTCGCCATCCCACATATCTCCATCTTAATTGGCGTCTCCTCCCTCCAACCCACCAAACCCGTCTACGCCGTCTATTCCCCCGCCACTGCATCCCTCCAATATGTTCAAGGTGACGGAACTCTAATCGCCCCCCTCTCCATCTGTCCACTTCTCAGCTTCAACAATGGCGATACCATCTGCTCCCGTCAACGCCTCAACATGATCGAATGCATGAATCGCTCTTGCCGCTACTATCAAATGGTACACGACCCATCCTGGAACGAAGAAGGAATCCACGAAAAAGAATTCCGCGGCCCTTTCACCAACGAGACCAACGTAAAGGAAGCCATGACGTACGTATCCGATCTTCGTTTCGGGCCCGATTGTATGGCGGCGCTGAGAACGATTTCTTCCCATCGTCATCTCATTTCCAATCTGCCTGATCCAAGCGCTCCCTGCGTTTCCATTACCGCGAATCCGATTTGGGATTTCAGTGTTCATCACGCGGATTTTACCGAGCCGCATCTTGAGCCTGCGCATGAGACTCGATTATTAGATTTCTTTCAGACTTTTATCCAGCGGTATCGAAGTCACATTCCCTATTCCGTTTTCAAAAAAGCTGCGTATGTACTCTCGGGCATGGAACAGGTAGGAGCTATCTACTGGCGAAGCGGACGTGAGGGGGTAAAGACACGTGGAGGATGGACGGTTGATGATTTCCTGATACGGTTTGTGAAGTATGAGAAATTTACTCAAGAGTGGAAGTTTTTGCACACCCCGAATCCGATTGCATGGCTAGAAGCGCAGATGGAGGATGAGGTGAGGAGGGAGAGGATGGGTGGGAGGAGAAGAAGAGTCCCGTGGATGGGATTGGTGGACGGGGTTGAAATGGTGGAGGTGGTGGGGTGGAATGCGCTGGGCGAGTTTTATTGGGATGATGGGGAGGAGGGTAGGGGGTATCCGAGAATATTTGCACGTGAAGAGGATGAGGATGCAGGTCCTGAAAACGATAGCTCGGAGGTTATGATAAAGAAGGAGGAGTCCGAGGAGAGCGGGATCCGAATTTGCAATTCACATTATCCAAAGTTTGTGGGTGAGTTGCAGAAGAAGAAACATGGAAAGAATGGGAAGAGAGGTCGAGAGGAACGCGGTGAGAGCTCAGCGGTCAAAAGGGCAAAGTCGGCAGCGTTGAACATTATTTCAAGCTCGCAGAGATCCTCAAGATCTGTGGGTGGCTTCGGCGTGGCTTTTCTACAATTTGATTCTCTAATAAGTTGGAAAACGGGCATAATCTCGATGTTTTTGAAAACTTTTTGCCTCGTTCGTTCTGAAAATAAGGTACCAGGATGATTTGGTGATTTTATTTTCTTAGCAACAGTGATGGAATATCACTATTTTCGATACCAACAGGTATCTCGCTCAATCTCAAAAAAACATAACTCAAGCCAACGAAAACATCCGACACCAACAAGACCAAAATCCACAATCTCATGCATCTAACTAAAACCTACAAGAATGCGATGGGATACTCAGGACTAACAAGACTCGTGAAAAATGCCCACATGGAAATGTACAGTGTACATCGATCAACACAAAGCTCATGAAATCCATCGAATCAAAAATCAAAATGATGGAATGTCATGAAGCAGACTTCTGCATTATTCGTGAAGTTACCTACTCAAATGTCCTCCTTCTATCATACTATCTCTATCCTACCCCAAACCATCTTACCCAAACCATCTTACCCAAATCATCTACATACTCATTTGGAGATTGATAATACCCCTCGGGATCATGTTCCTGCAATCATTGTCTTGTGGATGTATGAGGTATAATGACTTGTCATTCTCATGCATCTCTATATGACATTTTTTTCTTGCTGTGTTTCAACGTTCTTTCATACATCGTAATCTCATTGTCATCTCATCTAATACCCTTAGTACACAACCCAGAAATAATACTTGAGGAATCCATTCATTTTTTGAGCCCTCTAACCCGCAAACTCATAAGTCATCTAAGGTTAAAAAAAAAGAAAAAAGAAAAGGTAAAATTTCTATCGCTGGTATCACTATCCTAAGACAGAGACATAATTTCCATTCCCCTTCCTCTTTACCGATGGCAAAGAAATAATGCTATGATCCTCCCTCCCAGCCATGAGACCACTTTCAGTGCCAAGTCGTACTAATAATTGTTGTACAAACACATTTACATGTGTATCCACCACCACCAGAACGCCTTTCCGATGAGTTGAGTGAATCATTCCTACCATCTTCTATTGTGCAATAGCACCTCCCCCTGGTGGCCCCTTGGGTCCCTTATCCACAGGTCCTTGGCTTCCGGGAATTGGTGCAAGTGTAGTACCCATAATTTCAGGTAGCTTTATGCTTCCCGAAGGAGAGATTGTCCTGCCAGGCAATTTCTCTCCCTTTATAACCTTAAACGCTTCTTCTCTATCTAATGTCTCGTAGTCCACTAAAGCTTGAGCCAGAAGATCTAACTCCTTACGCTTGGATTCAATGAGTTTGACAGCACGAAGACGAGCCTCCTCAATGACACGGCGAACTTCAGATTCGACAAGCAGCTTCGTTCCCGCAGAGAGCTGTTCATAATTTGACATCAAATCTACATTACCAAGCTCAGGTGACATTCCAAATCGAGTGACCATGTTGTATGCAACACTCGTGGCGGTTTGAAGATCCTATTTGCAGACTTAGTATTGTTTCTTCGTTTTCTCAGAGCATTAAGATATCAGTAATGAAAGTATGAAGACTTACGCTAGAAACACCACTAGTGACTTTCGTGGGACCGTACTTAATTTCTTCTGCTACTTTACCCCCCATGCAGACATCGAGCCTACTTTCATATTCATCCAAGGTCATGGAGTATTTATCCATTGCTGGCAAGTGAAAAGTTATACCAAGAGCACTCCCTCGAGGCATAATCGTAACCTTGTGTAATGGATCTGTTCCCGGGGTAAACATAAGAACAAGAGCATGGCCTGCTTCATGATAAGCTGTCATCTCCTTCTCCTTCTGGGAAATAACCATGCTCTTTTTTTCAGCACCCATCATTATTTTGTCCTTGGCCCATTCAAAATCCAACATGGATACCGCTTGAGCCTTTGCTCTACTGGCGTGGACAGCAGCTTGATTAATAATGTTCTCAAGTTCCGCCCCGGAAAATCCTGGTGTACCAGAAGCAAGTGTTTCGATGTTGACATCAGGAGAAGCGATAATCTTTTGCATGTGATGCTTTAAGATCGCCAATCGACCACGCACATCTGGTAAACCAACGACGACATTTCGATCAAATCGACCAGGTCGTGTAAGAGCCTTGTCCAATGATTCGGGGAAATTAGTAGCAGCTAGGATGATGACGCCATTGTTTCGTGCAAACCCGTCCAATTCAGTGAGTAGTTGGTTGAGAGTTTGCTTGGAATATGCGGCATCCCGAGCATTTCGTTTCCCTCCTATAGCGTCGAGTTCGTCGATGAAAATAATGGCAGGAGCTTTGCCTTTCGCAGCAGCAAAAAGTTCTCGTACTCGTTTTGCACCGACGCCGACGTATATCTCGTCGAATTCACTGCCAGACATGAAGAAGAATGGAACTCCAGCCTCGCCAGCAACGGCACGAGCCAACAAAGTTTTACCAGTTCCAGGAGGGCCGACCAGCAAGACACCCTTTGGAAGTTTGCCACCGAGAGTCGAGAACTTTTCCGGATTCTTCAAAAAATCCACGAGTTCTTGAAGTTCTTCCTTTGCTTCATCACAGCCGTGGACATCCGTAAACCTAACATTCTGGTGTTCAGCCTTGGCCTCATTATTGGCTTTTACTCCTCCGGGTCTTCTAGCAGTAATGGAATTGAAGGTTTCAATCATCATAGCAACAATGACCAAACTTATATAGGTGAAAAGTGCAAAGTAGAGAGCGAATTTAACCCAGTTGAAGATGGTTTTGCCCATAGTTTCATCAACAACAACATGCATAGGAGAGCTTTTGTCGCCAGATGCTTGACCGCGGGAAATGCCAATGTTACCACCCCGGGAATTAGCAGCAATTCCTGAACCAATAGCCTGCAAGTGCGCGTTGCCAATATTTCCTGATTGTCCAGAGGGATTTGCCATACCGCCGTTCATTTGTCCTAGCATACCTAAAGCTCTGTGGTATGCAGCTTCACAAGCAGGGTTCGATGCGAAATGACCGGTTTGGTATCTGTCGGCGATGATTGCAGGCATATTTGCCTTCAAAAGCGCTTGGTAGAGAGCATTCTGAGCTGTGGCACTCGTCGGATTCTTGTTGGCAGTTTCTTCCAGATGAGAGAGTAGATTGTGTGATGTATTGCCGCCGAAAAGAGATCTTTGCTGGTTCTTGAAGAGTTTGGTAAAGGGCCGGTACTGCTGTGGTCGCGGAGACGAAGACATAGACATTTGTCGACCATGCGCCATGGCTAAAATAGATGAAGCGGGAGCGGTTGAATTTACAGTAGAGATACGTTTAGGGACTGAGATAAGAGCATTTCGAAGACTTGAGGACCCCGAGTCAATGTGCGCGTTTGCAGCCGATCTGGTCGAAAACTGTGGTGGTATTAGCGGGCCCAGTTCAACGGGATTAAAATCTTGACTTCGACGAACCATTCGCGCCGACGACATAAACGTCTTCGCACATTGTATTTCCGGTGCCTTTCGCACAAAAAGCCTTAGAGGTGTAGCCATCCTAGACAATCCGTGAGATGGTGTTGCCATGACTGGCAGAACCAGATAGAATTATATTATAAACTCCTCCTTCCAACCACCACCGAGTAAGTATTTCGGGTACTGGTCCTGACTGCTTTTGTTGACTGTATCGATATTGAGTCAACGAAGTCTAAAAAAATGAAGTTTGGTTGAACCCTCGATGTCGAGGGCGGTATTGATTGTTAATGCCAAAATTGGACAAATAGAAGGCAAACTTGTAGAGCAGTGTGCATCGTTAATCCACTAGACTATATATTGACTAGTGAGATCTACCAATTACCAATCAAGTGCCACCGTAGATATTCACGGATGTGTCGAACCACTTACCACGTGCACCCTAGCACGTGTTGATCATATATATTTTGTATCATATACTTCGTACATTTTTATTCCATACTACCTACATATTTACATGTATATAAGTTTGTTTTACCTAGATGAAGAGGAAGAGTGCAAGGTGAATTGTCTCCAAGCAAAGAATGAAGTTCGGCTAGATAGGGAGAAGAGAAGAGAAGAGAATGAGCCTACTTAGTGAATAGAATCTTGAAGTATTTACTCAGTTGAAAGTTCTATTTAGTGTCTAGAACATAGGTAGGTATGATTCAAGCTTGATCTCTTCTTCAGTTTGCCTTTTAACCACCTGCAGTCAGAGAGAACGAAAGCAATTTTCAGATATAGACTGGATTATACATACTATTTACTACTATTTACTACTACCACTACTACTATAGATATATATACAGAGTGCTTCCTTTTCCATATCCAATACTAAATCCAATCCCATATCCGAAAACTAATAAATAATTATATAGTAAGTATTGATACAGATGGCTAACCCTGCCTTGATCACCAGCCTCTAAACACAAGGCACAAATGACATGGTAAGCTTCCTGATGGCCGAGTAAATAGTATATAACATAAAATTAATGACCTCGTTTGACTCGTGGCGACATAATACAACCTCCTCATTATGTACCTTTCCCTCATCTTCCCTTCCTCCAGGGCCAACTATTAGATCCAGCCTCAACTGTACGCAAAGCTGGAGGAACACTACTATAAAACAAGAGAAGTAATTAAAGTAAAGAAAATGTAATAAAAAAGTGACGACAAGCTGGCTATTCCGAAACGGAGAGCTGAATGATGTGCACTGATCATAAAAGAATGTTCATCATGGAATCGTGATGGCTTGCTGGGTATTGTGTAGCTTGCGGACGAGATGAATTCGTGAATGTCGTTAATGTACTAGGTATATCGCGGATAGACTCGGAGAAGTGAAATTTTTTTGGTGGATGAAATGAAACAAACTGCAGTTCTGTGTGCCTCAGTCTTTGGATATACGCCGTCTGATTAATGATACAATCGTTAAAAAGAAAGTTTCGAAACGAGCGTGTGTCGGTTTGACTGTTCAGTATTGTCACAAGTTCTCAATGCGAACACTGGGCATTTGTAACGATGGATCATCGAATGTCTCGAGCTTGGGCCATGGGTCGCTGAAGACAGTGACTTGAGGATACATTGATACATGGCTGATGACTTCAGGTTGTTGATAAGGAGAATTGTCGTACCATTGGCCATGCTCGGGAGGTTGTGGATATGGTTGTTGTAGATGATGCGGTACTGGCGATGGAATTGAATGAGGTTGTGGCAAATGCTCCTGATAATGAATCATTGGCTGTGTGTCAGTTGGAGATTGGCTGTGAATGGCGTAGGTGGGAACATGAACTGAGTGCTGGGTGTGCGAATAATATGGCTCTTGAGAGACTGGGCTGGCGTGGGAGTGAGAAGAGTAACTACCAGGGCTACTTTGCAACATCTCCTGAGGATGCCTCTCCATAGAATGTCGAGGAATGTGGTAAGTCTGAATCGGCGCTGGGTTGGTGTTCAAAGTGGCGACACCGGGGTTGTTTTGTTCTGGGACGTAATAAGAAGCATGTTGAAGACTAGGTTGTCTTTGCATAATGTGGTGATGCTGGTCTGGAATGGGACCGTAGGCTTGGGCACCTCCTGAAAGACTGTGTCTGTGGTCGTATCCTTGTGGCATCGTGTATCCATCAATCTGCTGATGCTGTCCAAAATCCGCGATGGAATGCGCTCTGTGCATCTGGTGTCCATTTCGAACACCTGGTATTGCAAGGTGCCGAGGCAATTCAATTTGGGTAGAGTGATGTTGAGGAGTGGTTGGTGACTCTCCACTGTCGGAATCAGATGTCTCACAATCATCAAGCTCCGATGAATGAACACCGCGCTGATGTGAACGTCGTTGATGCTTGACCATAGTAGTCTTTCTACAAAAGCTATCGCAAGTTAGTGCTGATCTAATATCGATTTACTGTAGGACCTACCTCTTTAAGCAGCCTTCGTGGGCGCATTTGTAAGGTCTCTTGCCTGTGTGGATACGTCTATGGCGCGCAAGACTAGATGACTATATGATACATTTAGCAACAATCTCATCAACTTCTGATTGTGTTTCTTACGTCAGAGAATCTTTTGCCGCAGCCAACGTGTTGACATTGATGGGGCTTTTCGCCAGTATGAGTACGGATGTGCACGGTCAAGGCACTTCTTTGAATGAAGCTTTTCCCGCATCCGGGGGTTACGCATGAATATGGTCTCTCATTGGTATGAATGCGGTAGTGACGCTGAAGGTCAGATTTTCTGTTGAAACTCTGATACACTGTCAGCTGATTTTGTAATCATTGTACAAGTAGGTGCGTACCTTGCTGCATGTGTTCCAGTCGCACTGGAAAGGGCGTGCATTTTGCTCGTTCTCGACTAGCTCCATGACGTCCATTGTGTATTCCTGAAGGTATTATGTATAATTCAAAGTGCTAAGTCTCAAGGGATGTTTGGTCGGTCGTGTCCGACCCTGTGGAGATTCTGGTTGAGTGATTTTCCAGTGATCCGAGATATAAAGAGTAAATTTTGCGATGTGTTGCTTGATATGCAAGTGGTGTCGATTAGAGAATCGTGATAATACAATGGCGTCCAGCGCAGTAGCGTTGAGCGAGAGTGATAAGTGGCGATCTGACTTAGAGACGACCTTGAGTAGAGAGTATTATAAGAGCTGACTCCACGAAAAGGAAAGCTACGATTGTTCTTGTAGACTATGTACAAGATAGCACGAAACCCCCAAGGATATCTAGTGAAGGTCAGAGAATTTAAGACTGGATGGTTTGGTGAAATATCAACACGAGGAGGAAGAGATCATATACATACTCTTCGAGATGCGGGATGTGACTGGAGCTTGTTGATCATCAACCCAAACAAGGAATGGTGGGGCGCACGAGCGATGGAAGGAAACTGTGAACTTGGTAAAGGGACCAAAGTCGATGTTCCTGGATCTAGTTCCAGCTTGTACTGTGTGTGCTGGCCGATGCGAGTGGCTGGACTGGACGTGGTGTGGAAGAAAAATGAGACTTCTTGGCAGGTAAACTTGACTAGTTTCTCAAAAGAGGGTGTGATTGTTTCGACGTCAAAGTGTCCTTGGAGTAGTGTAATAAGTGTGTTAAAGTTGCGAAACAAGGGACCATTCTAGTCTTGGAGTAAAGTCGTCGGGATTTTAATGGCGGCTGAGATCGTCGAGTCTAGTTTTCTGGGGGAGTTGAGCAGGATGGATGATGGTTGAAGAGATGACTTCTGGTTATGGGCTCTTTCATGAAAGAGGGTGCAAGATATGGATGTCCAACTTTCTAGAATCTAGATGGGAATATACCGGTAGCCTTGAAAATACAAAGCTTCAACATACAGATAGCATTTCGCCTCATCAAGTTCGGTGGACAGGAAGATTCTGTTCAAGATATTAGGCCTTTTTCTGACTCGTGCCCGTGATACAATGAATGAACGAATGTATGAATGGGATTCTCCTGAGTAAATACCTTTCTCACCCCACGAAGAAGAAAGTACAAAATGACGAGGGACCCTGGCAAATATGCGAGGATGATATTGTATAAATCAATGGACATTAACCAGCAATGAGCAGGCAGTCAGGCTTCTGCTTCATTGAACTTGAATGAAGTAATGAAGAAAAGTGTAGAATATGGATACCTAGTAAGGTATTAGATGGATGGGTATGGGATTTTCACATCCGAATGAGCTATCCTTGAGACGTTTGAGACGTTAGAGTTAACCCTCTCCCTCTTTTGTCAAATGATATTCCGATCAGTAGTAAGTCGACTAGAAGTCGTAGAGTGATGATTAATATGGAATTTCGAAAGATTTGAGTTATACGGAGTAGTAGATAATGTAAATGGAGTTAGAAATTATACTTTTTTCTTTGCTTTATATTATACATGTACCTAGCTAGTACCTAGATAGTTAATTGAGCTAATAATGAATTGAACCTTGAAATGAACGTTTTTGTTCTTTCTTTCTTTTTGTTTTCTTATTTTCTTTTATTATAACTTTTAGATAAAGCATGGTTGATTATAATTATTGAAACTATACTGAAGTTACTGAAAATGGAGGTAACCAAACTTTCCATTCCGTGAGTGTCTAATAGGTATCCTGTCGGCCATGTTTCTTTGAGCCTACTGATACAGCGAATTGCCTTGGAAACATGAAGGAATTAATAGATAAAACTATGATAAAACTATCCTTATTCAAGTTTAATGTCTAATCCGATTTAGAGTTAGAGTTAGATTTAGATTTAAATTTGGATTTAGATTTGGATTTAGATTTAGATATTTAATCGTATATTAGTAACTATTCCGTACTGGGTCAATAATATACATGGATTCTGAACTAATACCATGTTATTGGGCTGATCCAGGGCTAGTTAAGGCCAGGACTCAGGAGCTTCTTTTTGGAGTGGGAGATATAGGGAAGGGATAAATCATAAGGTGGTTATCCGACAAGGATAAATAATGACTTTTCCGGCTCCTTTTCCGCACTTTTCCATAGGCTACTAAGTAGTATCTATTAGTAGTTTTCCTGTTTTTTAGCCGAAAAACTACTGGCTGAAGCTATTGTATCACCAACATAAAGCTTGCCTTATAAGTAGGAAAATCATACGATGTAGGTAGTTTCTATTGTAGAATACGCTAGGAGAAAAAAATTTGCTTATTTGTATTATTATTTATCAAATAATAGTACTAGACCTTCACTATAGTTATTTGAGGACCTGAATAGTTACACTTACGATTCATACACAAGAGTAAAATTTTCACGTGCCGAATATCACAATCCTTCTAGAACGCCATTGATTTGCCATTGATTTGCCCTTGTGTTTCGCAATTATGATATAACCTAATTGGGTATAGATGTATAATAAGAAGAGTGAGGTTGTACAGAAGAGAGGCTAAAGAATAAGGGGTCGTTCTGTTTTGTTTATCTGTTGCATGTTATCGATGCTTCAACTAACTTATAATACTCGACTCTCAAGTGCAGTACACTGCGTAGACCAGAGGCTCCGATTGGCTGTATCATGGGTTTGCCTGGCATAATGTGGTGGAGTCATCACAATCTTTCAAGGCCCAGGGGAAACCCCGTAGTTCGCCATCGTACTGGATCTCGCAACCCCAATATGATCTAGGGATCCCTCGATATTTTCTGCTAAGCCACAAAGCAATTTCATGGCTGGATGTTGTCCCACTGCATTTGGCTTAATAGTTTAGTATTGCAAATAACTACTCGTTGAATCTTCATAAATGAAGAATATGAATTCAAGTACTGAAATAGGACTAGTTAAATCGAAGTTGAAAGCTTAGAATACAGCCAGAAGTAATACAGCCTTAGAGCTTAGGTTAGTATAATATCCCCACTATAACCCCTTATTATTGATATCTACGTAGTACTATTTGTTCGAACCCGTTTGCAGTACTGCAGGAACACCTAAATTATTCATAATAATAATACTACTATTGGATTATATACTACTCCGCTCAAACTTTTTACATTTATACCCTTGATCGTTGTTTTCACCATGACCTTAGGGTTTATCCGGGCTAGACATAGCAAAAGAGCCATTTTGGAATAATGCTTAGCCTCCTAGGTCGCTACCGTAGTTATAGCAACAGTACCTATATATTATTGGAAAAATTCCGAAACTTACATTACATTTATATACACTATTTCAAACTTCTTCGAGACCGACACAGCCTACGGGGCAATAGATGATGTCCTTTTTCAAATAGAAACGGCCGAAATGGGATTTTAACCCGCATTACATTTCCGTTTCCTATCTATAACCAACGGTTTAATACTAAAAATGGATAAGGGGTTCTGTTACAGGGTTTTTGTCACAGTTCCGAGATAAATGACTTTCCGGCCGGCGTAAAAGACTGAAATTGGAATTCAAATTGGTCGAGTGATGCCGCATTGGGATGCATACCGATTTACAGGATAGTCTGAGAGTTTCGAAGGTCGTTTCACGTATGCCCTCTTAAAAGGGTGATCTCTTATAATGGCGGTTTTCTAGATGGTACCTGAGACGATGAGAAGCGACAGATCTTCCCGCTCCGCCATGAGGCAACATGAATCGCTTCATTACCTGGGAGATGACTCGTAACTTCTCGGCGGGATCTACCCCAAGTCTTGGTGGAAGGCATGCTTGCACTTAGTAAATTCAATGCATTTACACGTGGTATAAACAAACCTCGGCATTTATTTACCAACATCGTCTGCATGAGGAATTCGAACGGCCAATAAGCAACGGGCCATCTGAATGTTCTAGCTTCAAGATTGCCCGCACCGTCGCTGCACTGCTGCAGCTTGCAGGTCTGCAAAACCACAGGCCAAGTGTTCATGAGGTCAAACGTGACATTCTGGTTCATACGGAGAAAACGTCAAACGGGGGTCAAACGCCTGCACATTATGATTCCAACAGTCGTCACATGTGACATCCGCGACTAGTTACTGCAGATAGCGGTTTAGCCTGAGTACTAGACCATGCTACAGTCACCTCACATGTACAGTGACGGATTTCTTGTTCTGGCTCGTTTCATCACAGCTCGAATAGCCTTCAAATAACAACAGTATGATTCAATTGTAAAGCCAACAGCCTCAATAATATTGATCACTTGATGGATATAGGTCTTGCCCCCAAAACGTATAATGCGCCGTTGTTAATCACGCCACAAACAATGATTATGGAACTGTAGACTTCATTTGGAAATCTCATGGCCGGATCTGTTCCCTTTTCGTCTTTCCCCTCCCAGCAAATTTTACGACTTACATGAGCTGCAGCAAGTGGAGCAAACCCAATATTCAATATTTACTAGGAGAGGGAGTAAAGATTCTTTAGAATAATTATAGTATTTTTTAAATTAGTTTTATTAAATAAATATTATAAATATAAATTCTTTTCAATTAAATATAATTATTAAAAACTTAAAATAAACTATTTTTAAATATAAATTGAATAATATAATATTTATTGATAATAATATAATATACTCGATAAAATTATATATAATTTAAAAGCCTTTAAAAGTTAAAAATGCTTAAACCTTAACACGCGAACTTAAAACTAAAGTGGCTATTTTATATGATTTAAGTTATAGTTATTGCTTTTATAGAGACCTTAGCGTTCCGTAAAAAGACTAGTAGATACTTCAATAAGGTTATATCAACTTTTGAGACGCATTAACTTCAATGCAGTGCAATGCCGATATCTGCCTTAGTACTTCGGCTTAGTTCGGATTACTTTTCTTTAATTCGTGCATAGGACCGGAGTAGACACAGTATCTTTACTCTCCCCTCCCCTGAGCAAAGGTTAAATTTTTTGGCGTACTCCATAAGGGGGAGAGTATCATGCATATGCACAAGACCCCAGTTTGGAGACTTATATCCATCTACAACAAAAGGAAGCATAATGGGACGATATTAACTTTTCGATGATTCATGTGCTCCAACTATGGGGTTTTGAAAAAAAACATCATGGAAACGCATTAATCATCACCGCCGTGGTAGAATAATGCTTGCGTGCTCGTATATATCCTGGCATTGATAGGTTGGGGGACACATGATGGCTGCCGATCAAGAACGTGCAATAAAAGTATGGCGCGGGGCATATCTCTTATTGAATCTCAATAATATCGCCAATAATACTGTAATCGCAATAATAATAATGTCTCACAAATATTGTAGATCGAGTTTCGACCAAATCTTATCTATTAGTCGAATCTCGCTTACAGTTGATAACTTTCTAAGTGCCGTGGAATGAATGCCGGGAGATAACTCTATCCCGAAATACTCCTTCATTTTCCTTATGCTATGATGATGTTAGATTTCGTATTCTCTTACCGAACCGACAGGGCATGTAATCTACCTCGAATCAGTTACATTTTGTGTGACATACTTCATGACATTCGCTACTTCGTCATATCTGCAGCCTATTGGTTTCACAGTCATATATGTTCCTATATATATCATTGCTTTTTAGTTCTCTTATTACTGAATTTTAATCTATAAGAGCGGCTACAAAATTCAACGTTTTTATATACAAAAGTTTTTTCTTTTACTTTATTATCAACTATTAGTAGGACTATCAACTATACAAATGTTGATCGTTGATTTTAGACCACTACTTTAAGCGCCAACAAACATCTTACTGGTATGTTTCTATATTAAGTTTTTGTTATATTTGTTTTAATTTCCGACTTGCGTTACGTTCCTACTATTTTCGAAATCGATATAAACTGGTGTTAATAGATGTACTCGAGTGTGAATGTTCATAGTCATCACAATAAGGTTTCCAAATGTATTCTTTCGACTTTTGAGCATTTAGGCGACCAATATCTCGTCCAATTCCCGATCCCCGGTTTGATTCTGCATCTTCTATCTTATCCTTCACAAGCAAACCTTTTAACCTACTGTTCGTTTACAACATCTTTGGGTTACAACACAGCATCCTCCAGTAACTGCAGTTTGAGGTTGCACCTCACACCGCTACATCATTCTGCACAATCTGCTCTGTCAGTACGAATTGTCCAATGATAACTCAAATGTTCAATAATGCCTGTACCTCCCTACACGAATATCCTCGTTCAAGGTTATTCTAGGATAAGAAGCCGGATGCCGCATTGACGCCACAGTTACACGTTTCCCGCTTAATGCGCGTCTCCTTTTTGTTTCCTTATCTTGTTGAGCTGCATATTGGGCTGCATAGGGGATTTCTTTTTCATGGTATTGATGCAGATGCAGGCATTCCCCGCATATCAGAACTGATAAGTATTTCGGTGGAGAAACAATCTCGTGACTTGACTCATATCTTGAAGTATGGCTGGCGAAAACTTACCCAGGCGGAAGCAAGTGCTCGGGTTCTCACAAAATCACACCCATCACATGATTTCCCATCAAGACCAAAGATTAATTATCTCAATTTGATACCTATCACAAATGTCTCACAGAGATGTTTTCGCCGGCAAAAAAAGCAAGTCCAAGCGTACTTGATCGTCACCTTGCATTTCTCCGAATTTTTCCTTTTCTCCTTCGCTTAATTCAATTTGTATATGCTACCTATTCATGCATTTAATATGTTAGTGATAACACAACCTCCTGTACATTCACCAAACTGCATCTTCAGTGAAAACTTCTAAATACTCGAGTTACTTTACTTCACATGATCATCTTTTATACTCACTTGTGATATCTATATATCTTTGGCTTTAGCACGGATTATAGCTAAGAAAAGGTTCTAGATCTTTAAACTCAACAAGAAACCCGTGCTAGATCCAGATATGACATCGTTTCCGCCTTGATTTGTGACTGCTCGGCTCACTTTGCCACAATCGTCTAACCAAAAAAGTTTGTGTCTAAGATTTTGCAGCTTCGGACGTACAGGTTCACAAAGGACTATCAATAGTCGAGTCCCCTCAATGCCCTGCATTGCATTGCATATTGAACCGCATCGATCATACATATATATTTTCCGAAGTCCTAAGAAGCATGGCAGCCATGTAGGCATCCCCACGCCATCAGAGATTAAATCCTTTCCTGTATTATAAGTTAATGGTAAATCTGAAAAATACTTAGGCTTATCCAAAGATCACCTTAAATCACTAAACCGGCCTTATGCCGATTACAGGGAAAAGATGGGGAAAAGTTAATATCAATCCTGAACAGTGATCCCCCACGATCCAGCCAGGGCCCATATTCCGCCACCGTGTACGAATGCCCCACCATCTACTATTCATGTTGAATCTGAAGTTCAAAGGTAAAAAGGGTCCCTGAAAACTGCTCTCGCTCCATTATTCCAATAATTATTACTTTCCCTAGATCGCATGAGCTTTTCCCGCTCATCACCTCTGTCTGCTAAACTTTCAAGCTTTTGCTGCGGATGACGGGCGGATGCCCTGAAACTACTTTAGTTATCAACTTACTGTATTCTATACCGAATCTAGAGCGGGCGCTTTCCGCCCCATCGTGCCAATGACTCGAGCACCAAACCCCTAATTTCCTCCCACCTGTTCACCTCCTGCCTTAGCGGCAGCAATAGCGAAAATCTCTCTGGAATCGAGTCATTAAATCCAGGAAGGATAGTAACATCAAATTCACACGTTCGAGTAGACTAGTAACTAGCTCCTCGAGACCATTTGCCTCTCCACGGCAATACCGGTACTGTATGTAGTAATATCTTCCGACCGGCCGAGGAAAATCCCCTAGGTCAGCTTCAGTTAAGGTTAAATACATAGCACATACCCTGAATAGAAAGAAACTAAACTTTTCTTAAATTCCACGATTTGGATATCCACAATCGATACACAGAAATTAGACCATTGCTATAAAGCTAGCTAATTTCATAATCCGAAGCTCTCCCGTAATTCTTTTTTCTTTCCTCTTCTGATATTCTTCCTCCTAGCTCTCTTTTCTATTAAATTCTTCTTAAACTATTTTTGACTATTAGAAAACTATTTTCGCCTATTGCAAATCCGGTACAGATATGTCATGCTAATTTACGCGAAGTTATCCCAGGCCCTGATTAGTTAAGGTTGGCTCACCTCGTTTTTTATCTTATTTCATTTATATGGGGTTGTCATCATCTTCCTAGTGTATATTAGTTGTGCTAGGATGAAAGAGGTATATAATAGGTTCTTGTGAGCAATCATATAGCCCAAGTAGGGGTGTGTGGCTTAGTGGTAGCCAATCCATTCCAGTTAAACACAATTTTCTATACCCTAACCTACCCCGTACATATAACAATCGCAACAAATACTTACTCGAGTAACAATCATACATCATTCTACTTAGTATATCCCTACTCTGATCAAAAAGATATCATGATCTACCACTAACACTACTCGGAAAATCCTGGAGATGTTCCCGGTCACACCTTTACCCCTGTCGCTGATCACACCCATAAAAAAATCCATGATCTCCCACCCATACCCAGCTGGAAATCCACCTCACCCTCATTTACACCACATTTTACCATATATTCAAGTCACCACGTGCCGGATTTTCTTCACTACTTTCCTAAGTGGAGGAAACTAGACTATCCTCTTAAGTCCGTATAGGCAAATTTCTGGTTCATCTTGTGATTTGTGCCACCGCCGTAGAGTTATTAACAATGGGTCCTATGTCCTAACGCTTCCGAAATATGCGGCTCAAAGTGAGGGTCATTATATCCCACTGGCATATAGCTTCCTAGTGTGCCGCTGCATGCACTCCGTATCGTACGTACAGTGCACTTTTAAGTTTCGGCACATCGTTATCACCACCATTGAAAGTCGCCTCAATCCGCCAAAGGAGAGTGGTTTCCCGTCATTGATCATGATTGATGCCATGAAGCAAACCTATTAGTCCAACTTTTACATCTTGCGAACCAATAAGCAACCAATAAGTATGGATGGTGGCGGGAGATGGCTTGCTGCCTCCTAGTCTTTTCGACAGTGACATCGTGCAGGGGGCTTCCCATTTTGTGTGTTCCCATTTTGTGTGTTCCCATTTTGTGTGTTCCCATTTTGTGTGTTCCCATTTTGTGTGTCAGCCACTGAATGTCATCTCTTCCCGAGGCATTATTGTGAGAAGAGGAAAGGTAGATGGCTGATATTTGCCTCAAAGTCTACCTAGGTACTTACGTACATCGATCGTGTTTGGTTTACCGTTTCCCTCGTTCCGTTAACCTTAAGTTCATTAACCTTAAAGCTCGTCCATCACATGTTATTACTAGTATCATTTCGTCATTTGAGTATTATTTCGCCATCCAAAGTATCCATTTCCTTCCGTGCGAATTGCGAAGTGTGAAGCCCGAGGTACCAGTTGAACCGTGACAGGAACACCCCATCTCGAAGTCATGGTTCATTATTGATTTTCTGTACGGGTTTCAAGACTAAGGGCCGAGTGTACTCCACGCACAGCCGTTGCACTGTGCGGAAACTACACAAGAGTTCAGAGAAGGTAATTTTGCTCTCGGCCTATTTACAATATCTGGTAGAGATTTTCACAGTGGACCCCTAGACACACAGACGATATAAATCACGAGGCTGTTCGAGTAAGTGCTTGAAATGCCTTCTCGCGGAGAAGTTTCTTATTTATGGGATGGATATGTCATTGCAATTTAATATCAAAGCTACAGCCTCCTTCAATTTTCGTGATCTTCTTAATGGATCTGGGATGTAACTGCCAAAGGTTTTGCTCTTAGAACTTGGAAGTTATGCTTGGAAATTGATTTGCAATTCACAAATGATTTGAAAGATTTGCAATTCACAAATGATTTGAAAGATTTGCAATTCACAAATGATTTGAAAGATTTTCAATTCACAAATGATTTGAAACCATCTTGTCCCTCTACAAGTCGACTGACCGGCCAAACAAAGTATCTTCTCACTTGATCTAAAAAGCGGCCGAATCTCCAAGTATACGCAGGCCATATTTGGAATTCACTGCTGGCAGATATCTCGTTATCATCAAGAAGACTTCCTCAGAGAGTTCTGGAATATCATCAGAATCATCCCCGATTCAGTGAGCGATGAGCCATCTGAAAGCGAACATGTCGTCGGCGAGATTTTTTCCGCAGTTCAATGCTCAACGTAGAGAACTTTGAACAGATTGCTTCACTCCCATATTTATTTCTCAACTCCCTTAATCATCAAAGACTAGGAGTGTAGAAAGTGCTACACACAAGGGGATATGACAGTATGTAACTTATAACTCCATTTCAACCTGTACCATTGCATACAAGACGATACTTTACACGGAGGAAGTCCCTGTGCATAATGAAAGGCATGAAAATTGTGGATGTAGTTCACAAAGAAAACCACACTGTTTGTGCTGGTGCGATCTGTCCTTAATGGATGATGAGTTCCTTTTGCTTATTGTTCCACGTTCTTTCTATACCAGAAATCCTGTGCAAAGGAGCTGGCTGGAAGAATGACCCGGGGAATATTCAAAAAAATATCCATCCATTGGATTACCAAGCTCAAGCCAGCCTCCAAAAGAAACTTGCTCCGGTGACATGGACTATATCCAAACCGGTCCATGTTCTGTTTGAAAGCCGATGGCAGATTGTCTCAGCAGATGACACGGCACAGTACATGTCTACGGCATCGGTACCTGGGTAGTATCGGTAGAATCGGTACCTACCCCAATGTAACCCTTCTGGGGGGAAAAAGCAAACGTCCTCATGTTCTTCCCCCGGAACCTTGCAGAGCTGGATGGTACCTTGCAAGCTGAAAAGCCACAGCCATAACTTCTGCATCGTCGAATTGTTGTTATGGCACTAATTTGCGATATATCAATAAATGAGTAACAATAAACAACAAACTGATTTCCGATATTACATCTTGATCTCACAAATGATGAAATATGAAAACTCAACTATTATGTTACCCAAAAGAATTGAACTTCAAGATACTGCGCAAATGGTCCTTAATAGCTATCATAGGAAATTCTTGAAATCAAAGAGCACTGGTGGAAGAAATCTTTCCGCTTACTGCAAGTAAAGTATTCCGAAAATGCTAAAAACGAATAAGAGATGTGTGTTCTGTTTCGGTTTATAGGGCTCTGTATCAAGGCGTTGAGACTAGAATCACCATCTATCTAACGGAAACAAGGTACATGGAACGCCGAAGATATTTCTCAGCCAGGTTTGAAATACTTTGATGTGATAGTAATTAATGTATGTATATCACGACTCTTATTGTCTTGGATATGCTTGTGCATAATAACCCCGCGTGTTCTGCGGCACAGCGATCCTTACAAAACCCAAGCATAGAATGATTCCGACCTTCAAAATGTATGTAAATTCGTGGGGGGTTCGTGGGGGAATCGTCGCGAATGGGTGTCACACCTGCAGGCATAAGGAGCCTAAGTTGACTGCATGTAACCTTTTGGGTCTTCCGGAAGCAGTTCATCATACTATTTTCCCCTCGCCCTTCAAGATTCACCCAATAGTTGTCGCTGGGAGGAAAGCAGCCAGCATTGTTTTACCTGCAACGTACCGGCAGATAGCTGAGTTTGGGGGTTTATTGGTGGTTCGATAAAAATAACACCCACTGTTGGAAGGGTATCGGGGAAGGCGGAACGAGACACATATTTGATTGTTGGAGTTGGGATGCTCAAGTAAATGCAGTAGCAGGCATTGGATTGTTCCATGCAGTTCACCTGGCATATTATTTCTTCTCGACATTATATTCCCCTTTCCTACTTATTGGAGTGAGATATTCGCGAATTCTTTTAGGGGTTCTGTCTCTTGATCACATACATTTTCGCCTTCGTGTACTGGTGAAGAAACTTGGCCGAAATGTAAATGCTCTCATCATCATCCCAGTTAGTATATATATCGTATCTATGAATGTTATCCTGTCCTTCTTCTATTGCCTTCACGTGTCCCCTTCCTCCATTTTGAGACTTCTCTCTCATACTTCCTTCCTCGTCTAGTCATATTTTGATTGCATTAAATCCCCAATGTGAGTTGCTGTTACATGTCGCGCTTTGATTCGCAATACTGATGTGTTGATTGTAGACCTTTCCATTTTCCATCTCGTTCGTTTCATTTTCCTGTCAACTGCGTTGTGTCTTGTGTTTCTTAGATAACATCGCACGATGCATCATCATAATGAAAGTAACTTCGAGAGTATGGGTATATAAAGTAACACTGTGGTCAAGCCTAAGCCCACAGGATATATTTAGTTCCACGACCAAATATATTGGAGGAAGGACCTGGGTAGCAAGGCATCTACACGTACCCTCAGGAACAAGAGTCTCACATATAAGATTCAATAATAAAGAAATCAGTGTCCAATTGTTTCGTTAGCTGTCTTGTCCTGACTATCATTCTAGCTCATCGACCAGCGTGCATGCGTTCGCAAAATTCCTCTGCCTCCATGAGTCTCTGTGTGGTTGGTTGTAGGAGCTTACTTTTTACATGTTTCTTATTTTATATATTTTCTTCAAGCCTCCTCTTTATCAACTTTCAATGCTGGAGAAAAAGACTGTTTGAATGCAGTGGGACGCTCTTGAACTTTTGAACTTTTAACTTTTGCTAGATCCTCACGGTCTTTTAGTCGGAGAGTCTTCAGTAGACTAGCTTGTTGCCCTTTTTTTGACTTTGAGAAAGCAGCGCCTGAGTTTTCCAGGCAGGTTAAGTAATTTTTCGTGTATATTATTATCGAAAGTGTGTTTACCGTCAACAAATCGTGTTTGTAACTGCTTGTGCTGCCTATGGTTCTGACTCAACAATCAGCGTACATGCTTACTCTCGATTCTCCTCCACCTTGGGTCCTTGGGTGGCTAGTTTGAGGCACACATTTTTTTTTTTAATTTTTTGTATCTTTTTCTGATGACTCTTTACTCCCTGGTCTTGGGAAAATAAGTGAATTCATTTTTGGAGCAGGAATCGCTTATCGTCTAATGGTGTTGGGGAGACTTGAGGGGGTTAAAGCAGCTTGGTTGGTAACTTGGCTATTTGTAGAGAGCGTTTCTTTTTCAATCTCTGTTATTTTTTTTGGAATTGTATATATTGGAATCATGTTCTATTCTTAAAGGTATTAGGTGCTGGAAACTTGGCCATACGGATTGAATGACTTATGGTTTCCATGTGAATTGAGCAGGTGGTGGTTTGACTTTTTTGGGAGTTTTCTTGATGGAGGAATTTGCTTCCTGATTGAGTGAATTATGATAGGAATATCTGGTTGGTAAGGTGGTTTCAAGCATTGCCGGGATTTGCTCAATGTCTAAAATCGAATTCAATATAGTAATTGATATTCTCATGCTTGCAACATGTTTGGATATTTGACTTTCATTTGAGTTGTCAAATCACAAATTAAATTGGCAAGGACGATCAAGGGAAGGCAAGTCTTACTTCCGAGCATTTACTCTGCCCACGAAGTCGAGGAAAGCGTAAAGAAAGAAAAGGAACTTTCCAATATAGACACCTCAATGACCTCGTTCCATTATATTACTGTACTTCATTACAAAACCAATTACCCATACAAAAGCCCAAGTGAGGCTCTGCAGTATATCACCATCCCAATGATCTAATCTTCCAGAATCCAGCTCCCCCATGTGAATCCATCCTCATTCATTTCTCTCCCTATCATCGTCTTCGCGATCTATTTGTTATATTTAGGGTATCTGGGGAGCTTTGTGTTTGTATGGCTGGGTCAGGATGGACCGACGGGATCTAGAACTGTTAAGCAGCGAGGTGATGACGATGGTATTGGGTGATGAGAAGGCTTGGTGTCATCAAGGACATGATCAAGAAAACCCCATCCACACCAAGAGCGAGGATATCCGTGGGAACTTGCCTTTAAAATAACGTGCCCAAAAACCAGCATATTTAAATTTTTGGAATTTCGGAACTTCCGAAGGCATAATCTATGGACTTTTTGCAGAAGGGTGCTAGGTATGAAGACATGAACTCTCAAAATGTACATTCAAAGCATTTTCCATGAACTTTGAATCTTGGGGTTGCGGCCCAAAATATCCAAAAAAAAATTCCAGTGTTAGAAAACCTGTCAGCTTTTCGACTGCATTGAATCTCTCAAACCAATTTAACATCTCAAATGAATACAACATCTCAAACAATCTAAGAATCAGGAATCCCTCACTCATTTCCAGGCTGTATTCCAAAGTATTGGAAATCTTGATGCCATAAAATGTTAATCTCTCAACACTAGGTAGTTTTCTGAGAATACTGAACATTCCTGGACTCTGGAATCTATGGCAAGACATAATTCAATTTATCAAAGAAAACTCCTCTAAAACCGCTGCTGCATGATTGTTTCGTTTCTCCACTTGGAATGAAAGCACACCTTCAACGTCAAACACGAAATCTCTCTCGGTATTCCCCCAAGGTCTTCAACGTGACATTGCTTCCTCCACAAACCACAATCACCACATTCTTTCCCTCGGCACTTTCCCCATCCTCTTCCAATACCTCTCTCAACATCCCGTTAATAGCCACTGCAACACTAACACCGCAAGCGCTCTCAACCAGTACTGTATGAAGATGTCAGTAATTGCCCATTCAAGAAAGATTCTGGAGGAAAAGGACGAGTTAAAGCTGCGTGAGAAAGGAAACCAAGCTTACTTCTTTCCTCGTCCGCCATCCACACCATTCCAGCAACACTCTCTGCATCCCCCAAAACGATACTTTTCACATTTTTCTTATACTTCATTGCCCACTCCAACGACTTCGCCGCTACCTGTGTAGCTCCCAACGAATTAGCTATACTATCAATCCCCTCCAACCTAACCAATTCTCCCCTCTTCATCGCCGCATGGAAACTAGCCGTTCCCGTCGTCTCCACGGCTATAACTTTCGTTCCTTTCTGCGTTCCCAATCGTCCACTCTGATCCAAACCCTGCATAATCCCATTGAACAAACCTCCTCCGCCAACACTACAAATCACCGCATCCAAACTATCGATTCCCAACGCAGGCACCTCCTCTTCAATTTCAGCCATGACACTACTATTTCCCTCCCAAACATATGGGTGATCAAATGGTGGTACGTATACACCATTAATGTCCTTCGCCAACAACTCTTCGCGTAAATACCTATCGGCTTCGCTCCAATGGTTTCCCGTTTGCACGACTTCTGCATCCAGTAATTTAATTTTGGATATCATGTGAGAAGAAGTGGTCATAGGGACGACGATGGTACAGGGGCGTTGTAGGGAGAAGGCTGCATGTGCACAGGCGAGTCCGGCATTTCCGCCCGAAGAACAGTAGAAGTGGACGGGTGTTTGGGGGGAGGGGGGAAGGGAGCGGAGGAGAAGATTTCCTATGCCGCGGGATTTAAAGGAGCCCGAGGGTTCTGACGCATGTTAGTTGGTTTGGCGATGAGTATAAGGTTGGGAGCAATGGAATGGGATGGGATCTGGATAGGAGGGGGTGTAGTCATGAGAAGACGAAATGATAAGAGACAAAGATGAAAACGAACAGATGTGATTAAACAAAACAAAAACATACGTAAATTATCAAGCTTAAGCCACACATTACTACACTTCATATTAGCCATACTCCCCAATAAACCCAATAAGCACATTGAAAACTCACCATCCAACAACCCTCGACAAAGCAGCCGATCTCACCAACGGAGTTTTAATCCAAGGCTTTGATATCTCCCCTTCTCCCCTTCCATTTGTAACCGGAGTTATTGAACCCATTTTGTCTGTATTTGCGTTTGTATTTCTTTTCTGTATCTATCTGTATATGGATTTGTATCTGGATCTGTCTAGTAAAAGAACTAATAATTCATCACCATGAAATCAACAAACCCCCTTACCACGAACCAAAAACGTGCATCCCAACCCTTAAATACCTAACTCTTTGATTAGATCCCATCTTCCCATTATTATCATTACCGTATTATTATTATTCCCTCCAAATCATTCAATCAAAAGAAAAATGTTAAAAACCAACATGCCAACATGGATGACCATGTTCAGGTAGGAAGGTTTTCCTCCTTTCGTAAACATCCGCTATCTCACACCGCATGATATCATTGATATGCTACAAATCCAGGTATCCTATAGGCTCGCCGGTGCAAACTAAGGGGGGATCCGACGGGTAAGCGGAATGTAAATACGAGTTAGTTCGTCGATATAAAAGATAGATATAGGGTAATGGAGTACGTGAAGGAGATACACGTGGATATCTATAGGGTAATGCGGAGGAAGTTATAGGGTAATGGGATTGATAGGGGAAGATATTAGGTGGTATCAAAGTTAAAGTTATAGGGTAATGTGTACATATTTATAGGGTAATGGTTTGAGTATGTAGACTTGTAGTGCATGCAGGTGGTGCAGAATGCGGGGTGAGCTATTTCGATTTAGGTTGGAGATTTGGATGATGATATGATTGATGGTGGATAGATTTTGCTAACTTGGGAATGAATGTGTACGAAGTATAGCTCCGAGTCAGATTCTGGGAGGATTGTGATCTATTATCCATGGGTTTGATGTTCAATTTGAGTACGAGTTAGGAAAGTAAAAACGATACAGAGTACGAATGTTTTGAGGTCATAAGTCTTAGAAATATCGCTTGCAAGGAACGACTCGTTCACGTCGTGTGATGGAGTGATGCCAAAGATCAATAGAGGTATATTATCCTCAAGAGAATATATGACTGTACAATATTCCAAGACAAGACTTTAATCCCATTCCAAGCAACTTGCAAATTGCAATAGATATAGGCGCTTCACTTCAACGCCATGCCATCACTACCCAGTTTGTCTCATCCAATACTCATCAAATACTCATCACTCTACTACCCCTTCACCTCTTTTAACGAACCCCTCCTCCAATCCCAATAATTCTTTCGGATTTTATCATACTTATCCCCAAGTAGCTTTAGCGCTGTATCGGCCTTCTCCCATTCTCCCTTCTCCCCCCAAACATCCGCCAAAAAGTCCAGAGCATGACTACTCCTTATATCCTCCCCCTTTCCATCCGCATCCCCAAGCTTAACAAAATCCCCCGCAAACGCTTCCAAACTCTCCATCTTCACACTTCCCTTCCTTATAACCCCCTTCAAGTAATTCCATGAGCTCTGGTTCTGCGGCGCCTCATATATCGCTGATTTGGCATACTCTATTTCCCTATTCACTATCTCCTTCGGAATCTTCCCATCAAATTCATTTGCCCTCGTCCCCTTGGTCGAGTATTTTGGATCCGAAAATACGAGGAAGAATCGATATGACCAGGCGCTATTATTCCTCACATCTATCTGTATTAATTGCTCCACACTCTTCAATTCCACATCGTTAAACATATCTAATTTCATAACTAAATATTGCCTGTAACTCCAAACGTGGTAGTTTTTCCCATCTTCGTTGAACATCTGTGTCATGAAATCCCGTTCCGAGTCTGCGAGCGCTTGAAGTGATGAAGGGGAGGAGGAAATGGAGGGGTAGAGGTAATCGATTAGGAGTTGTCGATGATGCCAAATCTGATAGTTTTTCTGATTTTCTAGCGCGATTGCATTAACAAATGCGAGCTCATCGGGGACAGAGGAGGAGAGGGCGAAGAGAGTGGTGGCGCGGTAGAGCCAGACGGTATAGTGGGCCGCGTTGAGTGTTATGATGTGTTCAGTGAGTTCGAGGACGCGGGGTGAGTATTCTTGGCTTGCCATTACGGCGCGGAGATATCCCATTGCTGGATACCATTAGTTTTGTAGAGAGAGGATGAGGGTGTCAAAATCTTACCCTCTGCGTATTCATCTGTGTATGCGATTTGTGCTAAAGCACCCTCTCCATCATCCTGTGCTATTGGTACCACATCGTCCCAGATGGGGTTCTTCTCGTATATGCCCATTTTAACTTTGGTGTCACGAGCAATTGCTGACTATATCTTACTCGTATGCCGTTATCCCCTCGAGGTTCTATACCCTCCGAATAAGATGACTCGCTGCCGCAAGTGATTCTGTAAAAGTGCTTCCTACTTGGAACAGCACTTGCGTAAACTCGCTATTTCTTGATCCGCAAAGCCGTTGACTACACTCGAATCGAAGGTTTTCAGTCTTTAATCTGCGGCTATATTGTATTTCTTCACGAGGTGTACTTTCAAGGTTCTCGGGAATTGTGTAGATTTGGGAGTTCGGTTTAAAGCCGCCTGGAAACCTAATGCGAGTCAAATACACTTCTGTAAGCGCAGAGATCAATTATTGGAACTGAAGCGCAGTATTCAATCCAAAAACAAACCCCTTACAACATATATACTCTTTGTTGCGAGGTCGAAACAAATACGGATGGGCCCATTGAAAGGCTTCAAGAAGACGAGCTTGGCTAGCGTCAGCCTTGTGAGGGACAGCTGCCAGGCTGAAGAAAGAAACATTTGACAATATGAAGAACAATAGAAATGACTTGTTTCGAGTCTTTTGATCATTATTTATATATATATATATATATATATATATTCGTTATTCTCCACCGGTCCGTCAAATTATAAAAATAACATATGCTTAACATAATTTACAATGAAAAGAAGGAGTTGCCGCTGTCGCCAGCATTCTAATCTTCCACCCTCCAAAATTTCCAAGCTTCCCTATCACCACTTTGTCCGTGAACTCCAACCAGTTCTTCAACCCCCTCTATGCCATCAGCATTGAGAAACTTTTCTTGATCAATTTCGTCTCCCCCGAAATCATCATCTTCCCCATTTTTGATTACCGCGGGCCATAAAACACCCACTCCGTCACAGCCCAGTGTAGTTTCGAATTTTTTGTAACCCTCGGTCTCCAATGTCTCCTCTAAATGTGCCATTCTCTCCTGTGTAGTGTCCGGCTTCAGTAATGTAATAGAACATCCTCCCCCTCCAGCACCAGTGAGCTTGGTCCAGCCAATCCCTTCATGGTCGACAAGTTCTCGGATGCGCTCCAGACGAGGGTGGGATACTCCTAAAGAAACAAGAAGTCCGTGATTGACTGTCATTAATTTTCCCAAGCTTTCAACACACTCGAGATTTTCGCTATCATAATCTGGGTCTGAAATCATGGCAGCCGCTGATTGACCGACCAAGTCAATAGCATTTAATATCGAATCTACGATAGCCGGATGCTTCTCCTTTAATAAACCCACTTTGGCAACCTCATGAGCTGTAGATTTTGCTTGTTGTGTATCTACAAGAAGTAGAGGGAGCTCAGGGAAATTCCTCAAGGGCTTCACAGTAGGTCCGTCGGGAGATTTCTGATATATCACGGCCTTTCCTTGCGTTGAAACTGTGTTGTCCACCCCTGAAGGATTGCCATGTATACACATTTCTCCCACAAATGCCCAGCGATTAATCCTCTCAAGTTGCAAACTTGCTTCGTTGGAAGGTTGATCCGGATGCGGTCCGGATAATGTACGAATCTGCAATAATAGTGCAGAAGAAAGGCAAACAGATATTGAAGCACTACTACCGAGTCCTGCACCAATTGGGATTGTTGAGCGAAGTGTATATAAGCATCCGGGAAACGATTGTGAGCCAAGCGACAAAAATATATATAAGAATGATGAGGCAGAGCTCTGGTGTATCTTTCGTAATGCAGGTGGTTCATCAGGAGAGATATTCTCAAGATGTGGTTTCATGGCTGCGACCAGTTCTGGGTCTAGAGAAGTGACCTGATCGTAATAGTGCTTTTTCTTCGAAGGGTGGGAGAAGGTACTCCACGGTAGATCATCGATATTCCATGTATGAGAGAGATTGATGTCGGGGAAACGTAAGGAGATGGTTCGCTTCGACTTTGAAAGAGCAGTAACAAGGAGATATGATCGAAGAGAAATTGCGGCAGCAATTGCAGGCTATTTCTACCGTTAGATCTAAACATCGCAGATTTAGAGCAATGGCACCCACCTTCCCATGCACGACTGCATGTTCTCCAAAGACAATAACCTTTCCTGGAGCTGATACCATGAATGGTGGCATCATAGGAGAAGACTGTTTCCTTTTCAAAGGGGTCCTCTGGCCCCCATTAGTCGAGCCATTGATGCTCGTTTTCTCCATGTTCTCGGTGATTATAGTAACTCGATCGTTCTCCCTGGAGGCGCTGTCGCGCGCAGGCATTTGAATAGTGGGTGAGGTCGATGGACTCCGAGTACTATCAGATGTTGAAGGTGTAACTATGAGAAGTGATTTTGTGGTGGTACTCGAGCTTGATCTCGAATGTTGTTTTGTTTCGAGGGGTTCACCAAAGGACCTCTTTGTAGTTGTGCTTGTCATTGCACAAGATCCGTACCAATTCCTTATGAGATGTGTTGAATAATGCTTTGTTCGAATTCGCTCAAGAGGAGATGCATGTGCAGGTGCGGCGCAACGATTCGATTCGATTCTCCTTGATACAGTAAGAGAAGAAAAGAGAAGAGAACAACAACAACAATAAGAATTATCAATTTGTCATACAGTAAGACGGGTAATAATAATATAAATACAAATCGGGGCCAGTTGTAGAGAGGTCCATAGTTAAAAGTTAAACGGGACCTCCTCAAATTTATTCCAAAAAGAGAATACATAACTTTCAGTCTGAGGGGACAGCGGAGACAAGGGTTATAGGTTATACTAGTATGTAATTTACAACACTAAAATGTTATTATCCAATAGGATCAAAGACCTTATAATTATTAATTATAGAATGATTCCCCTTAAAAGCTGAATCTTTTGACCCATAATCTTTAACCAATTACTCATCAATATTGTTGTCGATATCATATATCTCTGCTTTAATACGCAGGCGTATAAAACTATCATACAAATCAAGTCTGAACATCTAATAGCCACTCGTTTTCTACGGGAAAGGCCTCAGGTGACGGTGGGCATGTCAGTCACCCTGCAGCCAGCTTCAACAATCGTGTAACCCTATAGCTATTTGTTGAAGAGTAGCCAGCCAGCTGCTGTGAGCTGGTGATTCGGGGTTGAAGAGAGATTCTTATTTATTTATATGGTAGTTTGTGTTGGAATGGGGAATGATGGAAAGGTAGATTGATGTGTAAGATCAAGTTGGTCTTATATACTCCTAAGATCTCAGATGTAGTCACATAATCATCTGGCGGTCTCGCCCATATATCGGAGAATAGAATTTGACATAGGGTTGAAACTGGTCCTATACAAGACAATATCGAAAGAAAAGGGTCATGATGCCTAAGTAGATATCCTCAATTTCTCCGTACATCGATTAGTTCTCTGAAACGGTAAGACGATGTCGTTCTTTCCGCAAATGGCACGGTGGCTACTTCCTCATGATATGAGAGTCCATCTCGGCAACTAGTCATGCTTCTCTCTGATACGTACCTATGTTTCTCTTCTCCAAAATTTCTTTTCTACTTCACAACCCCTCTCCAAAGCACTATACGAAGCTTTGAAGCAATCGCCTTCAAGCCTTTTCGAACCTGCTGTAAATCAAGATATATTTCAGGAAAAGCTTGACTTCATTTTTACTCTTCTTGTCGCGTTTGACTATACATCTCCTACAAACTCTTTTTCATCGCATCGGACAGAAGAATCACCTCGTTGTTCACCTCGTTGCTCACCTTTACCAAGCTAGACATTCACGATTCGAGCGCTCTTAAGTCCTCTACAATATCAGTACCTCGCTGTCATTGACCAATCCTCTCTGCTTGTTATTGGCAGTTAATTTCGACCATTATCTTAATGCTATCTCTCTGGAATCTTCTCCACATTCGATTTATCACCAATAATTGAATCACTGTTCAACGCCGAATCTTCCAACGGGGTTGATATTATTCATCTGAAAGACCACTTTAGTACTTTCTTCAATTCAATTTTCCAGCTTGATCTCGTACTTCCGGGGCAATTAACAAGATAAATTGATCGATTAATCGACCAAAATTTAGAATGCCACTGCCAACTATACAGAAACCCTCAGCTGAGGGACTCAAGAAGAAAGCCACGACTACAAAGCCACGCAAAAGACCCGCTCCTAAAGACCGTGACGAAAATGGCAACATCATTGGCAGCGAGACGTCTATTGCATCACGCAAACGTCGCTGTCCAAGAGTCACCATGTCATCACTTCAAATCGACGATGAGAACGATGATCTGAGCAGATTCACTACCAGCTTCAGCGCTAATTCCCATTCGCATAATACATGGGGCCTTCCCGTTTCTACCATCGTTGCAGCCACAAAGCGCAGGCGCAAAACAGCTACCTTCAAGAATGGGCCGGGGCTCGCTCGTGTCCATGCGGCACTTAGTAGAGGTCCTTTCAATTCTTTTCAACCTCGCAGTCTTGAAATCACGCCTGAGCCAGTTGAAATAAATTGTCCAACTCGTTCTCCTTTCCTACGTTATCCTCTCGAAATCCGCGAGCGGATTTATGGATACATCCTTCGTTCCTCGAAATCTATCATTATTAACTATGATTGGAAAGCCGTGAAACGCTGCCCAAACTTAGTTGTCAAGACTGTATTGTTCATTTGTAAGCAAATCACTACAGAAGCTCTCTCATTTCTCTACAAAAACAACACCTTTCATGCACTCCTCCGGGAAAGCAGTTCACGGCTCCCTCATTGGAGCATCTCAAGAGTTCCTTCTGCCTACTTGAATTTGCTGAAGGATGTCATTCTGGAATGTCCGAAAGACAGTTGGAATTTAGATTGGTATCACAAGGCCACCAAAAGCATTGAAACTTTGGTAGTGTCGAAGCCAGCACTGAAGACTTTGACCATCTTGATGACACCTCAACAAGTCGGATTGAGTTCTACTGCCCTGGGATTAGAGGCTGCTCCTATAACGTTTGCGGATTTTCTCTGGGAAGGTGGAGATCTAATGAGTGCTATTATGAAATTGGACTGCAAGAAATTGAGGATTGTGGTGAAGAAGGATGATGGAAGGAGAATTATTCTAGAGGTAAATGTTGGTCACATCTTTGCGACATCGGATGATCAGGAGAGTTGGTTTGAGAAAGATTGGCTATACCAGCAGGGAAGAGTTGCCTTGAAGAAAACGGTGAATTCAGAATTGGCTGCGATGAAAGACAAATTCGAAGAGATATTCAATGACGAGAAGAAGGCTGTGAAGGAGGGATGGTGCAGGGTGATGGGTTGGAATGAAAGATTGGTCAAAGACCAAGGCAGACAACCTAATTGAGATACGAGTGGCGAATGTCACCAGTATCGTATTAGTTCTGAATCTTCTTCCTTGTGAGGAATAATCCGAACTTTTCGTCTTCTTCTCTCCAGGGTGACCACCCGTTGCTAGGAGTTTATGGAGCCGCCGTTTGTCGAGCACTCAAATTTTTACGAATGTCTACAGGAAAGAAGGTCTATTAATTTTCGATTCAAGGTTGGCGTTCTACTTCCTGCTTTTATTTCATATAGTTTATCTCATCTCATCATGTCAATATCATCTATTTGCAGACATGGGAGGCAATATCATCATTTTCATCCAATAGGATGGGTGCCGGAAAGCCCCTCAGCATCAAACTTCTCGATCAGATATTAGCCATTTATTATTCGCAACTCTCCAATTTTTAGCATTTTCAGTCACACCGCATTTCTCACTTCGACAAAGACCTACTAGGTAGTTGTCATTCCCGGGCCTTAGCTGTTATTTGGTTATTTACTGGATTCATTCCATTCATCTCCGATTGTCATGCAGAGTTACTCTGATAACTGAGAATCTGCAAATCTTGCACACATGACGCAATGATGCCAGGGTCTCAAGCGCGTGGAGGAATTGAAGGGGTATGAGGAAGCTTGCTAGTTGGCTATTGAGGGTATCTTTAATTTTGGAGTAATTCGATTATCTAAATTAGTACTCTAATAGTAAATCTATACAATAAATTCGTACTTGCGCTTGGACTATACTGCCGCAGTATCCTACTATCCTTTCGAGGACAGAATATAAAAGTCGATGAAGACTAGATGATCTAACTGTGATAGACCTCTTTCATTTATATATGATCATCGTAATTATCATAGCGGGAGAGTACTAAGTAGTTAATCACGGTAATGGTTGAAACAGTAGCAAGAGGACCGATTATCGCCCCGTCATGTTCTATGCTGTCAATGTAGACTGTAGGAAAGCTATTGTATATCTGCTTCAAGCCTGAGACTCGGAACAATTCACCCCTAAGATAATCGCTCACAAGGAGTTGGGAGTCTGAAAATTTATAGGAACAAGTGGCACCTTAATAGACATGCTGGATGTAATAAGGGTAAATAATGTTAATAATATAAGTCCTGTTATTTATCTTTTTTGGAGAGAAGGGGGGTATCGTGGAACGATCAATTGCAAGGAGTTCGACTCTCTCTTCAACATTCGCCTAAGTATA
Source organism: Myriosclerotinia curreyana (assembly GCA_002162495.1). NCBI lineage: Eukaryota > Fungi > Ascomycota > Leotiomycetes > Helotiales > Sclerotiniaceae > Myriosclerotinia > Myriosclerotinia curreyana. Next base: position 90,053 of record NGKJ01000085.1, on the reverse strand, counting down.
TTCTCCAACACACCCCCTTGAGGTGCAAAATTGATGGAAATACTCGAACACTAATTCCAATTCTCTCCAAAATTCACGCCTTTCCTTTTCTTATGTTTTACTATACCTTGGTATATTCTAGACTCTGATACTTCTAGTTTAGTTTCCTAGAAAACTAATGTGGTATCAAGGTATTCTTTTACAATATTTGGGTACGTGATAACGCCTTTAAGAATCGCAATGAATTGAGATAGAACATCATCAGTTTAGTCTAAGTATTCGATGATTTCGATCAGACTAGATAATTAGTTATTCCGATTATCAATAACATAAATCTCCTCGCCAATGTTTGCATCCCATTGGGTTGATATGCTATTACATTTTGGTTGATATATATTTGAGATAGCAATGAGAAGAACTTACAGCATGGTGTAGAACATGATTCTGTACAGAGTGGTTGATCAGTGAGTCAATCAGCTATCAGCTAATAACTCTATATATCCAGCTGATTGACTGACGATATATTGTCGTCGCCGCTGACTCGCTGTACTAGCTGATAAGTTGCTGATCTGCAAATACGTTATGTCTATTTGGTAGTGAAATGATCAAAAAAATATCTACTATTTTCTTTTTTTTTGAACTAATTTTGATATTTTTGTTGGAAACACGTGTTATACACCTTAAGGGTACTAGCGTAGGGCTAGGGTACCATGTTAGCCGACTAGCTTATCTAGGAAGTGTACCATAGATTAGTAGTTACACACACTCTGATATACACACAGTTCCACTTCCAACAATTTTATATACTTTTCAATATTATTATATCATTTAAACTATAAGCATTTTAAAAAACTTAATTTTATCTTCAAAATTTATATTTTATAATTTTTATTAGATATTTTGAAATACCCTCAAAATACCCTCAAAATACCTTCAAAACTTCAACTTTTTAACTTTTTCTTCAACTAATCAGTTCACTATCAGCTAGAAAATAACCTCGCTGATTGACTGATAGTATTTTGATGGTCTAGCTTACTAGCTTAGCTTATTAGCTTTCAGTCAGCGCTGTTAGCCACCTGACTGATCGACCACTCTGAAATTTCTGTATTTTCATTCTATGCTTTAGAGTCTAGACTTGATGGTGTCTCAAAGTAAGATGCGGTGCCGTATTAACTCTTATATACATACCTAGGTACTAAGGTAAACGATAATACCTATCTATATAGTTTATAAGTTGTCTATATGTGATGTAATTACTTTCTAATACCCTCTTAATTCCTTCTTTGACATTTCATTTGCAAGTAGACCTACAAAGTAAGTAGAAAACTAAAAACAAATTGTAATTATAAAGGAATTCTAAAACAATCTCGGGAGTATTCATGAAACCTCAGATAACAAAGAGAACAATCACAATAGAGGAAATTATGAAGTGTTAACATGGACCATACTAGACCTAGTTGTTTGTAAACTCAATAATGGTCTACTTCTACTACATCTAATCATAGAATACAACCAAGTTGTCTTGCAATAAGGCTTTTTGACCCGGAAAACGGATATTTTTTATCCTTATCTGCTAACCAAATGCATCACTTGCCTTTTCAAAATCCTAGATCCGCCTTAACTATATTGGATGGGAATAGTTATCCTTGGGCAGCACCACTTAATTATGAAACAAATCATCTAGCAATAAGAAATAAACTCATTCAGAAGAGAGCAAGTGAAGTTGCTAAGGCTAAGTACCTACCAAAAGCAAGCCTTTATACAAACCTTTATTCAAACTTGTATACCTAGTTAAAGGTTAAAGGTTAAAGGGAAGTAATGAAGAAGTTGGATAGCCTAGGCAAAAATTAACATGTAGTCCTTAGATAAAGATGTAAACAGATGCTGTAGGGATTGTAGGACTGTACTCATCTACTAGTGAATTCGTCTTAGCTATCATTTAAGCTAACACCCCCCCTATTTGAACCAATGGGATCGTTTCCTCATACAGCTTATACCCCTTCCGGACTAAATCATAGACCCTTTTCACACACTAAGCCTTGTGTAAAATTAACTATTTGACCTTGTTCTATTCTGTCTTAGCGCCAAGTATCAACAAGCTCGGCTACAGTAGCTACCTGCAATAGCTTCCTTATAAATCATCCTCATCATCATAAACATAGTCTTGACAATTCATCAATTTGATTTAAAGATCCAGTCCTCAAATTTAACGCCAAAGACTTTACAGGTAGTCATTCTTTAAGTTAAGATTGCTTCCCTTCACATTGCTTCCCTTTACGATGGTGGTCCAGGATCAAGAACAGAAGCAAGTTGAGAAGCAGCGACTAAGACATTATCGATATGCACAAGGATCGATTTCAGCACTGATTAAGGAACATTGTCTCTATGTCCATCCCCTATTCTGGGAAGACAAACATCTTCAAGCTTTGCATTGCGAATTCAAAATCGAAAAGGCTGAAATAGCTACAGCGAAAGACTTGCCGGAATCCATATTGGAACCTATTTTCGATGAAGAGTTAGTGTGCAAATTTAAGTATATGTGGATGATAGCGCACAGATGTGATAAAGATGAAATGATGCGTTACATTGTTGCCAAGATAGCGTTGATGTTCCTTCCATGGAAACAGGTTACTTGTCAGTGAGTTTTTGTCCCTTTTCTGGTTTTCCAGAAGTCAATATTTAAGCTACTAAATCTAATGATTTGTGCCTTTCAGAAATCTCACCTTATACTTAGCACGAAATCCAGTTGTTACGTTTCGAGTGCCTTTTATCGGGTGGTCTGGAGAAGATCGAAATTCGAGACAAATGTGGGCATATATAGATCCGACCTTTGTGGATGAACAGAGGTCAAAGTATCATAGTGCAAAGATGCGCCGAAGTCGAGGAATGGTAAGGACGTGTGGTGTATGGGATATCCCTTTGACGCCATTTTATGTCGCCATCATTCTCGCTATGGCACAGTATGGAAAGAGTGTTAGACGATATGATAAAGGCAAAGGTGATGATCGGGTGCAACAGGTTTGTTTCTTTAATATGCAGAACGCTGTAAGACATGATGCTAATACACAATGTATAGATAACTCTCTTCGTAGCAGGCGTTTCCTCGCTAATGCACATCCCGAATCAAATGACAGTATCATTCAATACACAACAGAAATCGACCTATGGCTTGATAGAATACACCACAACCATAAGTGATGCATATCTGCGAAAGTTGAGTCAGCCAAATACGTTCGTCAATGCAGAGCTGCAGATCCAAGAGCGTACTATTCCTATCAACCCCAACAGCCCTATTGAGCTTTATATTGCATTGAGGAATGCTTCTTCAATAGGCAAGGAGGGAGAGCATAATAGGTCAAAGAATAGGTCTTCGGTGAAGAGAGAGCTTGCTGATATTGATTGTAATGATGGGAATAGGAGCGATGAAAGGAAGCGTAGGAAAGGTGCAGAATGAACGAAGATTGGATTGTGATATTGCTGGAAGGAGACAAAGATTTCAACGATACCTCTTTGCCAATGAAATCTCGGGTCACAATCTCAATCCAGGTTATAGTATAGTACCATGGTCCATAGGGAATACACATCTTCTTTTATGCAAATTGTCGATCATTCCAGGGCACTCTTCAGAGAAGAAGGATGTTCTTCAAAAGTAAAGGGCGTTCTAGGCTAGAATAGTCTAGTTCCTTTGTCTGAGGCACTTCACTTTGTGGTGATTAGCTATTAAAGTCCTTCCAATTTCCAGATTAGCTAGATCAGTTGTTGAAACGACATCATCTACAAGTCTTAAATCCATAGAAACACACCGTGTATCTTACTTAGCCGAGTTTAGTCGGTATCTGCTTCACTCCACTCCACTCCACTCCACTTCGATTCGGATTCAGATTCAGATCTAGCACTTGCATCCACTATTCATTCCATACTGAAATGTCTTCAACATACCCTAACAGCGAACGTGAATTCCGAAAGAGATTCGAGAATAGTATGGCCACGATCCATGACAATACCGTTAGTTGGGAGCTAAGCGGCAGCAACTGGACAACTAAACACCTTGAGGCTCTGCGTGTTATCTTTAGTACGGGGAAAAGCGACAGTTGGCCGCCTTTCCTCACAAAAAAACACAAAGATCAAGCGAAAGAAACTTTCAACGATGCCAAATGTACTGGCCAAGAAAACTTTCGATCATGGACATCCGCCGACGTAGAGAAACAGGCCCACAAGGAGCTACGATATGATGGTGGTATGTTTGGATCCTTTTTTGTCGCTTTAGCCGATGTCCTAAATCCTAAATCCGAGAATCCTAGTTCGCCAACAGAAGTTTTGACGCGTTTACGAAATCGTCAGGAAATAACACCTGGCAAGGCTTTTTCTTCCTCACCACCTCGATCTGGGAGGAGTCCACAAAGCAACCAAATACCATCCTCACCACTTCAATCATCTAAAAGCAGTCCAAAAGACAACAGCCAAATACCATCCTCACCACTTCAGTCATCTAAGGGCAGTCCAAAAAACAACAGCCAAATACCATCCTCACCATTTCAGTCATCTAAAGGCAGTCCAAAAGACAACAGCCAAATACCATCCTCGCAGGCTTCTTTCAAGCCAGATGATCATACCGAATCGCTTTGTAACGAAGATCAGCTAGAACTTCGCAAGCATGAAACCGTAGCCCGGACGATGGCTTCACAATTCATATCTACTGTGATTGACTGCTTTACAAAGCAGGAGTCAGATAACACACGCATCGAATTTAGCGACCAACCGACGAAGTTCGCTCTCAAAAGCTCTCAAATTCATTGCACTTGTGAGGATGACGGGGCAATTGTTCGCAAGAGAAAGTTGCCAGGGAAAGTGAAATGGAGCATTGATGGTTTTAAGTGTAGCCTGGAGGTTAAGGCTGCATTCGAATTAGAAGATCGGTCGTCAGGAAAGGGATCAGTGAAGCAATCGGTCCTGGCACAACAAACATGTGAGTTGATAGGCTCAATGATGTCAAAGCCGGATGCCTCAAGTGATGATTTGTAAGCGTAGACCCCTTTTTGCAACCTTCTTATAAACATTGCTTACTAACCCATATTTATAGTTACATCCTGATCTCAGTACATCAAACGACATTATCTCTTTTAAGCTGTCAATTCACAACTGACTATCGAAAATACATATTCTCAAAGCATTTGGAGCTTGAATCGAACGAACTTCCCTTTCTGTTTATCTCTAAGACAAAGGATTACAATCTCACAAACCCGAAAGAACGCTGCGACGCTGCTATCTTGATCGTCGCGCTTGTGTTATATTTTCAGGGGGAAAACGAAGAGGTGCAGAGTGCAAAAGTTCAGGAGAGAATGGAAGTTACTGGGAAGTAGTCCGCAGGTAATAAATTTGGGATTCACACAACGACTTGTAGTCAGCTGGCTAAGAACAGGGCAAATATTGGTAAACTGGGGGCTTCTGGGTATGATTTTGGGGTGAAATCTCCGGCGAAGATGTCGTCGACGGAGAATTTGGTAATGGCTAATCCTTCCGAGGAATTGGTTTCGGGATTGAGAGGTAGAATCTATCATATGGCGTTGTTTCTAATTTTTCTTCAACTCGACTGACCTATTCTGGCCTGGAAAACATTAGTGCCTAAATTGGTATTTGCAAAGCCGGTAGTAACAAACCCTAGCCCAATGCTCAAATGTGCCCAATAGTCCGGATTGCAAATGCAATAATAAAATCATTTTAAACATTAAAACTATTTTAAACATTAAAACTATCTTAAACATTAAAACTATCTTAAACATTAAAACTATTTTAAACATTAAAACTATTTTAAACATTAAAACTATTTTAAACAT